>OU015770.1:33392931-33430713 GCA_907173295.1 Fagus sylvatica
ATTTGTTCAATAAGCAGAGACTTTTATTAATTAAAGGTTGTTACATTAATGAGAAAGATTGCTCATACTTTCATAAAAAGTATTGGGTCGTTATTCTCTTTATGGCATAAGAATACTAAAACTCTAACGAGTTCAATAAAAATAAAAATTAAAAACATGGCTACACCATCCTTACGAAAATATCATTCGCATCTCTATCTAGCAAATTTTGTGTCTCTAAAACTCACCTCTACCAACTATCTTTTGTGGAAAACATAAGAACCATACCACCTTATGAATGTGAGATTACTAGTTCCAATGAAGATGGCAAAGTCTCCAAACCAAACCTGTCAGCACAGACATAGACAGATAGGCTGGTTAAAGTTTTGATTACAAAGACTTTATTATGCATTCAAGACCAAACTTGGCCTTTGGCTATAGCTCACGCCAAGTTTGGTGGGGAGTAATAGAGCATGTAACAAAATAATTTGATCTTATCACTTTATAACAGCTGGATATATTTGTATTTTAAACATCTAATTGCATTTGTTTTTTAAATAGCTTGCATGCATTTACCTTATCTTATCTCAACTCTAACCTATTAGAGTTTAATCCAAAAAAGGCTACACCATCCCAAAAATTCTCTTTGGCAAGGGTCATGTTCAATTTCCTTTCCAACATCTGCATGAACTAAATATTCATTTTTGTATATGAGTGGTTCTATCCCTCTTTATATGAGGCTTAGGTTAGAGATTTGATTTTCTTGTCTTTTTAATGATATTAACCTTTTTTAGAAAAAATAGGAGGATGGAAGAAAGAGACATTTTAGCTTATGATAATTCATTTTTGTTTTGTTGTGATGTTAGATTGTGAAACTCTCTCTCTCTCTCTCTCTCTCTCTCTCTCTCTCTCTCTCTCTCTCTCTCTCTCTCTCTCTCTCTCTCTCTCTCTCTCTCTCTCTCTCTCTCTCTCTCTCTCTCTCTCTCTCTCTCTCTCTCTCTCTCTCTCTCTCTCTCTCTCTCTCTCATGAATACTAGTTCAGCTTTAAAAACCAAGTTTTAGTTCTTTTCTCGAGCGAGGTCACTGTGTAGTAACAGGCTTCCGAGATCAACCAACAAAAGTGTGGAATCGGTACTTGGTCAAGCCTACTCAAATAGGGTATAGATGCATACAAGTGGGGGTCAAGAAAGGGTTGGATCGGGTCGGACCAACCAGTTTTTACTCAACCCATGGGTTGGGCGGGCTGAGCCTGGCGAGTGAAGACACCCATTTTGCAACCTCCCTATAACCTCGTTTCAAAGGAAAACCCGTATTTTCAAGTCAAATGGGTGAAAATGTAATTTTGAGTATTAAATTGTCATGATCATATATAATTCAAATAAATCTCGACATCACTACAATTAAAACAACATGTAATTTGCTTAAATCGGACAATTGGATTAAAAGATCAGTAAATCATAATTTAACGGTAAAAATATGTGTTCAAAATTAAAACTAAAGCATATGATGATTTGTAACGGTTTTATTTTTATTTTTTATACATTAGAACATTGTTGCAAAATTTAGTAATGAATCAACATAGATGATTTTTAGGACTTAAAAGAATGTCAATTTTCAATCTATTTCTTATTTTTTAATAGTAATTTTTTTATTCATAATTAGGGTCCCTAAAGATAAAATCTTGATTTTGTTCTTGCATACAATAGACAAGTGTAACAATAACTATATTATGGTTTAGTTACACTTTTAATCCTCAACATTTGTCCTATGTGTCAAAATCATACTCAACGTTTTTAATGTATCATTTTAGTCCTTGATCTTTTATTATTGGGTCATTTTATTAAAATAATGATAAAATGCTGAGAGCTCCCTACCATGATTAATCCTCCAACAGATCTCTAGAGCTCATATTGGAACAGATCTCTCTCACCCTAGCGAGCTTAACGTCATTAATAGGTTCATTCATCAGACCTCAAAAACTTGATTTACCTGTTGGTGTTGCGGAGTGAAGCCCTCTGATTGATGGGAAATGTGTAGCAAAAAGTTAATATCTTTGTGTGTTCATACTGATTGATCAACGCCCAAGTAATTGAAATTTAATCTTATTGTTGGAATTTAGTTGTCTAGTGTACGTAGCATCCCCACTCAACATATAGATGGATTTAGAAGTTAATTCAATATCTTCCATGTACAATGCATCTGTATCTTTTGGAGTCTAATGAAAGTAAATTACATCAAGTGCAGCATACAAATTGCACAGGATGAGCTCATTCCAGACCTATGTAAGTCCCCAATTTTCTACCTCACCTGCATCTAATTGTATTTTCCACCTCAACATTTTATCCTTATTTTAATAAGTCTGTTAGTTACATCAATTTTCTTCATCAATTACTTATCGGTAAGGACTAAAATGACACAATTATAAAATGTTAAGAACTAAAGTGACACATTTTAAATATTGAGGACCATTTTGACACATAAGAAAAACACTAAGAACCAAAAGTGTAATTAAACTCAATCTTATAATGGAAAAGTTCACTTCATATCATTCATGTCTAGGTGAAACGAGTATACATTAACTAATAAAATTATAAGGTGATTCAATTTCAAAGCACCTAAAATGACTGTCAAGCCACCCTCAAAAGCAAAACAATAAGCAAACAAAAGGGACCTAAAAATAAGCCTATTAATTATAATGGAAGTCTGTCAAGCCACCCGTCTTGATTGATGAACACTGATGTTGAATAGTCATTTAGATCCAAGGGACTAAGCGTCTCCATCCATTTTACTCGCTTGGAGGTGTTAGATCCTGGTCCTTGACAACAAACCTCGGCATACGTAAACTTGTTCCTAAAATTTTTGCACAAAAAGACTGTTTTAAGTGCACCATAGAATAGAAAAAATAATAATAATAAAATAAAATGTACCCACAAGCAATTTTGGTTCAAACAAGGTATAATGACAAGTGGCTAACCCTACTTTTACTCACAATATTGACAGAAATAGGAGTAATTGTTAGCACATGCACAATTATTAAACATAGATATCAACTTGACTCTTTTGGATTACTAGGTCACTGGTTTAACCAGTAGATCATAGGTTGAACTGAATGTAATTTTAATTACTCTTTGTATAAGGTAAACACAAAGAGCTTAACCAAGTTTTAAAAAAAACAAACCAATATATATATAATGATAAATTAATCCTAAATATACAAAGTCAATATTCAAACAACAATCTACCTGATAAGTCGTAAAAGAATATTAAGTCTAACTTAGAGATGTCTTTAAAATTTCAAAAGAAATATAAGTAGCAATAGTTCATTTAGAGGAAAATGTTACGAAAAAATACCCAAAAAAAATCTTCATAATAACTTGATATAAATTAAGAGATATTTATGGAAATAATAGTAAATAAAGCATTAAAGATATTGAATTCGTTGAGTTCTTTCCTTGATATAATATATTTATTTTTTTCAAAAGACCAAAATGTAAAACTATTTATAAAAACAAATTTTAAAAATTTGATAAATATGTAATTTGAATTACATGAAACAACCCGGACGTTTTGAAGAACACATTCGAGTTGAATGGGTTACAAATAACCAAATAGGTTTGACCAGATCATATATTTAAACTATCTGATTAAAGATTCAACGGAATAAAAATTAGCTCTAAGTCAACAATTTTCTTGTATATATATCGTTTATTGTACAAACATTATATATACAAAGTATTTTTCACAGTAAAGAGCTTATATGTCCTTTAATTTGTCTTCTTTTTCTGTTTACATTGTCATAACTAATTTTGTTCATTGTAAATGAATATTATATACAAAAGATGTTAGTAAAAACTTACTCTTGTCCTTGATAGTTCCATGCAAACCAACCTTCAGGGGTTACCACTTCGCTCAACGTTGTTTCTTGAAATATTACTCTGGAGTAGGGACCATAAGCTCTCCCTAGGAAAGCTTGGCCACTCCCTGAAACACTACCCCCTCTAAACAGAAAACCAGTAGGTTCATCTTCGGATTTACGATCTTGTGCCGTTATGTAACCCTTTATACCTTCAGGAAGTATCCCTGCTGTAACATTTATCATACAATTCTGCATACACAACAAAGAATGACACAATTTTAACTCATATATATATCTAACTTTAATTAAAGGGGTCATGGTAAAGTCTTGAGAATGGTCAATTCAAGCAATCCCTCTCATAATCCCACTTAAAGAGAGTCAGCATTATGTGCTAATTTTTTTATAACATAACTTAATTATAATTTCTTAAGTATTATACTTTAGATTCCTTAATTAAATTAAACCAGGTGACTATATTGACTAATGAGACACATAGTTGAATTTTAATTAGAAAATATAAGGTATAATTCATAAAAGAATTGTACCTAATTTAATGCAGTAGGTATTCCTTCTATTAATATTCCCTGAGTTTATGCCAACAGTACTTGATCATTTTTAACCAATTCAATACTCTTGCTAAACTAATTGAATGCAGTATTTTTAGTATTTATAAGTTTAATAAAATGTCATTACTCATTACCTCGTATACAGATTGGCCATTGCCCCAGATAAAATCTATGCCTCCTTCAATGTAGGTGTCGTTGAAGTAATGTCGTCCTCTTGCATCCCATAATGTATCTTGAAATCCCAAAAAACCACATTCAAGAAAGGCAGATTTATCACCATAGATTCTGGCCGCTAGTGCCCATGTTATAGAGTCCTCGACTGCCATTCTCCTATAGTAGGAAGTTAGAACTGAAGCTCGATTGTAGGAGTTCTGCCAACATAAAGATCAAGAAGGTTATGTTAATTCATTCAAAAGTATCAAGTTTGTGCCTTGAATAATAATTTCAGCTAAATTAATAAGACCAAAAAAACAATGAGACAAAAATTATTCTTTTATTGGAGGTCCATACAGAATATGAGCAATGTAATTAACCTCTCCTATATAGAGAATGAGCAATATATCAAGTTTTGTGCCTTGAACATATATATATATATATAATATATATATATATATATATATATATATATATATATATATATATATATTTTAGATAGAAAGAATTTAAACCTATGGCATCCGCTCCATAATAATTACTCTTTTATTATCATGCCAAGACACCAATTGATTTTTTGGTGTAAGCAAAATTTGAACAAAAAATTTTACCAATATATAAATTTATATAATATAAGTGTATTTGTATATGAAACTATCTACTATACCATTTTTTAATAAAATATCATTACAATTAAAGAAAAAGTATATATATATATATATATATATATATAATATATAATAATATATATATATATATATTAAAACAATCACTTGTAAAACTATGGGTTTTCAAAAGTTTGTGGTGACATTAGAAAGAAAGTCAAAGATCTTTTTAATTGTGGTAACACCGTAACATTACAATAAGTGCTATATTATTAGTTTTTTTTTTTTTTTTTTTTTTAGTAACACTTTTTTCAAAATATTTTATCAGAATTTGTCACGCGAATAATGTTTCTCTTTTTGATTAATGAAAAATGAAATGGTAAAATTTAAGGATGCTTATCTTGTAGGCCTCGATCCAAAAAAAAAGTTCGAAAGTTCGAAATATTAGCGTTAATTTGTAGGCCTCGATCCCACAACTTGTGGCATAGATATTTCAATTCTGATCGTGACCCGAATTTACAATCAAAGAGGGATTCATTCCAAAGAAATTACTAAAGACAGAATAATATTCATGATCAATTGATTTTGGATTATAGAATTTGAATATCCACGCCACATATAATATAATCCAAAAAAAAAAAAAAATTATGATGCAAATATTTTGTATATATTTACTTACTTCTTTAATGGGTTATTATTATTGCGTGCTCACCAAGCCCTAAAAACTTAACCTTAAATTTCTTCCTCTTGTCAGTTATGTCAAAATGGAAAAGAAAAACACAAACCTGAATATTCATTCAAATTCTTACCATAAAAATCATTTTACACAATGAATGATTCTTACGATTTCCCATCTACCTACGTGCACTTTTTTAAAGTCAAGGCTTTTTCTGTTTTTTTAAAGGATAAGAAAGACTGAAATAGGACGAAGATAAAAGAGGGTATATACATAAAATAATATATAAATAATGGCAAAAATTTGACAAAAACAAATGAAGAGTTGTTAACCCCTTGTATTCCACTAATACTTCTTGACTTTCTAAAAGTAACGGATCGAAATTTAATCAATTAAGACTTAAGAGTAGACATTTAGATTTAAATCCTTTAATATTGTTTTTTTTTTTATTATTAGAAAATCTAATTTATTAATGAATGTCATTTAATGTATTAAAAACGTATACATTTTCAAATTATCCTCTTTAATTTGACTTTTTAAATAAAGTTAAAGATAAGTTAGGAAAATTCTAATATTGTGTTTACTGACTTTTTAAAGTGGATCATATTTTGGGACATCTCAAAATGAAATATAGAATCAACAACATGAAGAGAGTATCTTGTTAACATTTTAGAGGTAAAAGTTTTGCAATTCAGCCCATTATTGATGTAGAAATTATTCCACCATAGTTTGGCCTCTAAAGAAAATAGAGTGTGGAAGCAAAAACAAGATCAAAATAGTAACTTCACTGTATTTACCTCGAAGGTAATGCCTTTGGCAACAACATTGTCTGGGGAGGATGTGAATGTAGCACTTGTATCTGTTTGGCCATGGTCATCATATTTAATAGTTGTGACATCACGACCACTTCCTTCGAGAAAAATACATGGTTTTTCTTGAGGAATAGTCACCTTCTCACTGCACATTAATGAAACCAAATTTCAATTCAAAAAATAAAAAATGGACGAAGAAGAAAGAACATCATAATGTCTCTTAGACATAAAACATGGTATTAAAATTCTTGCACATATATGATATAACTAAGATTTATTTTATGAGATTAGTATATACAGTGCCTCCCTCACAACATATGGATCCGACCTGTGAGGAGGCACTCCACAATACATCTAACAAGTTACTTTATCCAATATAACAAGAATGAAAAATATAAAGTAAATAGTACAAATATGAAGAGTAAACCTACTTGTATATGCCTGGAGAAATATGAACTTTAACCCATTGATCATTGTTGAGAGGAATGGAATCAATGGCATCTTGTATTGTTTGAAATACTCCCGTATCAGGCTTGACAGACTTGTCCACAGTAATGGTGGACTCAATGTTTTCATTTCCACAATCTACAGCCCTAGAAACCCTAGAGGAGGTAACCAAAATAAAGAAAATATATGTAGGAAGAAGCTGCATTTTGGTTGAGTGTTGGCTGGGGATGACAGGCTTTAGGGTCTTATACCATCATCTAGGAGAAAATTCTACAAGACTGTTATTTATATAATAGATGGGATTCTTCTACTTCACGTATTATTATTTTTTAACCTATTTTTGGGCCGAGTGAGATTGCCTTGTGGAAAGACAAGAATATTAAAATAATAGTAAAAATTGAAGGGAATTAATTGTTTCCTTGTGGAAGACAAGGGTACTGAACTATTAGCAAAAATTGAATGAAATTAATTATAGACTTTTGCTTTCTATAAGGTGTGGATTCAGATTTGGTGCATATATATATATAGTCCTCCTTTTCGTTCACCTTTAAAGAAAGGAACCCTACATCAAATCAAGTTCATTAAAGTTCTCAATTTTAGGGATTTCTTTTTTCTTTTCTTTTTGGTACAATCACTATAATAGTATAAAATATAAATTATTGGAAAATCGGGAAAAACAAGGTCTGACCAAAAAGTCAATAATTTGCATGAACCTTTATTTCTAGGTCAATTAATACCTGAATTTACTAATTTGTTATACTTTTTGCAAAGAAACGTCAAATGGGACAATTAATGTTGACATTTACTCTTTATTTTGTACAATAGAATCTGAGTAGTTTAATGATCGTATTTAAAAAAAAAATTTAATATTTCAGTTTCTTCTTCTCACCTCCTAGCAGGTTGTTTTTTTTTTTTTTTTTTTTTTCTTAGCCTTTTTTGACTTTTGTTGCAATATATATACAAAATATTACAGTAATAAAAATAAATACTATAGTTATAGAAAGAATCACTTATGCCAAAAGCCTATAACATATGCGGATTTAGATTTGGTTCATATGCACCTTCATTTATCTATTTTGGTTCTCCTTGTGGTTGGCTGGCCTCTAAAGTCTAAACAAAGGAAAATACTTCAAATATAAAGTCAATTTCAGGAATTTTTTTACTTTGGTCAATCGCTAGTAGTGGAAATTATTAAGTTCGTTACTTTTTCTCCACATCAATTAATTCTTGAATTTATCAATTTGTTATTCTTTTGCAAAGAAACATACCAAATGGGAAATTAGTGTAGAGAGAGAATTAAAAAGCCAATAGTTTGACACCCTGTTGTCAGTCCGTCTCTCCCAAGCTCTTTGGGTTTGGTGAGTTTTTTCCGTCTTGTCCAGTACAAGCTATTGTAACCCTTGCAGTCCATCACTACAACCTTCCCACCTACCTTTTCTCCCCACTCTCACCGTCTCCCTCCCCTACTCCCCACAAAAAACCTGTTTAGTTGTCCTTTTTTTCCTTACCATCACATCTTACTTGTTCTTTACTTACTTTTTTAATTTTTTAGTCCATCACTACAACCTTCCCACCTACTTTTTCTCCCCTCTCTCACCGTCTTCCTTCCCTACCCCCCCAACAAAAAACCTGTTTATTTGTCCTTTTTTTCCTTACCATCACATCCTTCTTTTTCTTTACTTATTTTTTTAATTTTTTTAGTCCATCACTACAACCTTCCCACCTACTGTTTCTCTCCTCTCTCACCATCTCCCCCCCTACCCCCACATCTGTTGAATCCTCCCATCCACCAAAAGAAAGTATTCTAATAAATGTTGGGAAAGATGGAAAAGATTTAGTAAAAGCCTCCCCTTTCAAAATTCCTCCTACTAAGCCAGAAAAGGATGAAGAAAGAAAAATAATTGAACAGAATAATTACACCAATAAATGTTTAAATGTTATTGGTGATCAACTTGATAAAATTGAAACTAAAATTGATTCAATCAATATTGAGTCAAAACCAGTCAAAACAGACATTCCTTTAATAAAAACTCAAGAATTAAAGCCAAGATCTAAGTCTTAAAACTAGTCAAACAAAAACTAGGGAGAAGATCGATCAAATGTTAAAAGAATTAAATAAGGTAAAAGGAGAACCCTCCACAATAAATGTAATAAACAAAGATATAGTAACTATTGAAACATGTTCTTCAAACTCAGAAGCAACTTCTGGTGAAGAAATTAATAAACTTGAAAAAGCCTTTGGTAAAATTCAAAGAATCACTAATAAAAAACCAAATCCAACAACTTTCACAAAAAATTGGTATCCCAGGCCAACACCTCCGGATATGCAATTTAAAGAAAGAAGTTTCCAACACCAATTCTCGGTGTCTGCAGATAAACTTTATGAATACAATATTGATGGACTTTCTGAACAGGAAGTTCTTAATAAACTTAGTCATTTAACCATGGTAGCTAATAGTTATATGACTAATCATCAATTAAATCACATTGAAATAATTGATTTATTAGCCACAGGTTTCTCTGGAAAACTAAAATCTTGGTGGGAAAAGCATCTCACTGAAGAATCTAGAGAATTAATAAAAAATTCTGTTAAAAGAGATGAAGAAGGCAATCCTCTCTTCGATGAAAGAATAGGAATGGGAATTCCTGATGGAGTTAATACTCTTGTTTTCACAATAATAAGACACTTTATTGGCCAACCTAGTAACATTACCTCTAGGATCCATGACCAATTAAGTAACCTTAAATGCCCAACCATGAGTGACTTTAGATGGTATGAAGATGTCTTTACCTCTAGAGTTATGCTAAGAGATGACAGTAATAAACCATTTTGGAAAGAAAAATTTATTGATGGTTTACCTAATCTCTTTGCCCATAAGATTAGGACTGTATTAAGCAACTCCAATGGGATCATTGATTATGATACCCTGACTTATGGAGATATAATAAGCACAATCAAACAAGAAGGTTTGAAAATGTGCATTGAACAACGTATTGCCAAACAGCAATATGATAATAAAAGAAAAGCTAAATATGAAATGGGAAACTTTTGTGAGCAATATGGAATCTTGCCCATAGCTCCTTCCCAGAGAAAATATATTAAACATAAAAAAGAAAAATATAATAAACAGAGTAGAATTTGGAAGAAAAAGAAAAATTTTCAACCCAATGAATATTATAGTAAAAATAAAAGATTTTCTAAAAAATCTAATAAAAATTATAAAAGATATGATAATAAGAAATTTGATAAAAAGAAAACAAAATGTTTTAAATGTGGAAAATATGGTCATTTTGCTAATGACTGTAAAGTTAAACAAAAAATAAATCAACTCCAAATAAATGATAAAGATAAAGAAGAATTATATAATCTTCTTCAATTAAGAAATACTGATAGTGAAAATGAAATATCACCAGATGAGATTGAATCCTCCTCTGATGAATATTCATCTTCATCATCCTCAACCCCAGAAATAAAATTAGGTTGCACAGACAATTGTTGTGCAGATAAAAGAATAAATGTTATTTCTAAGCAAGAAGAGCAAGAAGAATTGCTCCTAGAAGCAATAAGTAAAATTAATGATCCAGAGTTAAAAGCAAGCATGCTTCACAAACTCCGGAAAATGCTTAATAAAAAAGATGAAGTAAAAGATAATAAACTTCCAAAACCAACAATAAGCCTTTCAGAAATTCTTGAAAGATTTAATAAACTTAAACCAAAGAAAGTAAGCCTCGAAGACTTACAATTAGAAATAAAACAAATTAAACAAGAAATCATCCAATTAAAAGATGTCAACAAACAACTTGAAGACAAAAATCTTAAATTGGAAAATAAAAATACTAAACTCGAAGATCGAGTATCTATCCTTGAACTCGATAAAATCTTCAAACCCCTTAACAACCATGAATCTTCCTCTGAAGACGAACAACCTGAATCTTCTTACAGAAGATTGAATAAATCAGATGATGAGATTAGATATTGTAATCTCTTAAATAAAATCTCGCCAGTAAGATGGCACACAAATGTTAAATTAATAATTGATGACTTTGAAGTTGAAGTCATTGTTCTAGTTGATACTGGTGCAGACCTAAATTGTATCCAAGAAGGTCTCATCCCAACTAAATATTTTGAAAAATCATCTGAACAATTAAATTCTGCTAATGGCAGCAAAATGCATATCAAATATGAGATCAATAATGCTCATATTTGCAAAGACAAAGTCTGTTTCAAAACATCCTTCGTCCTTGTTAAAAACATGGGTGATAAAGTAATCCTTGGATTACCTTTCATACATTTGTTATTACCTTTCACAACAGATGTGGATGGTATAACAACTGCTCCTTTTGGGCAACCAGTTAAATTCAATTTTCTCAATCGAATTAAAGAAAATGATGCTAAATTCATGAAAGATAAATTAATCTCACAATCAATTTGTTTGATTAAAAATAAAGAAAACCATGTCAAATTCTTAAAAGATGAAATTCACTTTCAAAGAATTGAACAACAACTAAAATGTGAAATTCTTCAACATAAGATTGATAAATTTCAAAATAAACTAAATCAAGAAGTCTGTTCCAGTCTGCCAAATGCCTTTTGGAATAGAAAAACTCATGTTGTCAAACTTCCTTACATTAAAGATTTTAATGAAAGGAATATCCCTACTAAAGCCAGACCTATTCAAATGAATCAAGAAATCATGGAATTTTGTAAAAATAAAATTAATGATTTACTTGAGAAAAAGATAATTAGGCATAGTAAATCCCTATGGTCTTGCCCTGCCTTCTATGTTCAGAAAAATGCTGAACTAGAAAGAGGAGTCCCCAGACTTGTAATCAATTACAAGCCATTAAATAAAGTCTTGGAATGGATAAGATATCCATTAAAAATGCGAATGAGAAATTTTTTATTTATCAAATCAGTATGAAATTTATTAATGCATAGTACTATAGATAAAATTTCTTTTTTAATAGGAATTGGATATCTTATCCATTCCAAGACTTTATTTAATGGCTTGTAATTGATTACAAGTCTGGGGACTCCTCTTTCTAGTTCAGCATTTTTCTGAACATAGAAGGCAGGGCAAGACCATAGGGATTTACTATGCCTAATTATCTTTTTCTCAAGTAAATCATTAATTTTATTTTTACAAAATTCCATGATTTCTTGATTCATTTGAATAGGTCTGGCTTTAGTAGGGATATTCCTTTCATTAAAATCTTTAATGTAAGGAAGTTTGACAACATGAGTTTTTCTATTCCAAAAGGCATTTGGCAGACTGGAACAGACTTCTTGATTTAGTTTATTTTGAAATTTATCAATCTTATGTTGAAGAATTTCACATTTTAGTTGTTGTTCAATTCTTTGAAAGTGAATTTCATCTTTTAAGAATTTGACATGGTTTTCTTTATTTTTAATCAAACAAATTGATTGTGAGATTAATTTATCTTTCATGAATTTAGCATCATTTTCTTCAATTCGATTGAGAAAATTGAATTTAACTGGCTGCCCAAAAGGAGCAGTTGTTATACCATCCACATCTGTTGTGAAAGGTAATAACAAATGTATGAAAGGTAATCCAAGGATTACTTTATCACCCATGTTTTTAACAAGGACGAAGGATGTTTTGAAACAGACTTTGTCTTTGCAAATATGAGCATTATTGATCTCATATTTGATATGCATTTTGCTGCCATTAGCAGAATTTAATTGTTCAGATGATTTTTCAAAATATTTAGTTGGGATGAGACCTTCTTGGATACAATTTAGGTCTGCACCAGTATCAACTAGAACAATGACTTCAACTTCAAAGTCATCAATTATTAATTTAACATTTGTGTGCCATCTTACTGGCGAGATTTTATTTAAGAGATTACAATATCTAATCTCATCATCTGATTTATTCAATCTTCTGTAAGAAGATTCAGGTTGTTCGTCTTCAGAGGAAGATTCATGGTTGTTAAGGGGTTTGAAGATTTTATCGAGTTCAAGGATAGATACTCGATCTTCGAGTTTAGTATTTTTATTTTCCAATTTAAGATTTTTGTCTTCAAGTTGTTTGTTGACATCTTTTAATTGGATGATTTCTTGTTTAATTTGTTTTATTTCTAATTGTAAGTCTTCGAGGCTTACTTTCTTTGGTTTAAGTTTATTAAATCTTTCAAGAATTTCTGAAAGGCTTATTGTTGGTTTTGGAAGTTTATTATCTTTTACTTCATCTTTTTTATTAAGCATTTTCCGGAGTTTGTGAAGCATGCTTGCTTTTAACTCTGGATCATTAATTTTACTTATTGCTTCTAAGGAGCAATTCTTCTTGCTCTTCTTGCTTAGAAATAACATTTATTCTTTTATCTGCACAACAATTGTCTGTGCAACCTAATTTTATTTCTGGGGTTGAGGATGATGAAGATGAATATTCATCAGAGGAGGATTCAATCTCATCTGGTGATATTTCATTTTCACTATCAGTATTTCTTAATTGAAGAAGATTATATAATTCTTCTTTATCTTTATCATTTATTTGGAGTTGATTTATTTTTTGTTTAACTTTACAGTCATTAGCAAAATGACCATATTTTCCACATTTAAAACATTTTGTTTTCTTTTTATCAAATTTCTTATTATCATATCTTTTATAATTTTTATTAGATTTTTTAGAAAATCTTTTATTTTTACTATAATATTCATTGGGTTGAAAATTTTTCTTTTTCTTCCAAATTCTACTCTGTTTATTATATTTTTCTTTTTTATGTTTAATATATTTTCTCTGGGAAGGAGCTATGGGCAAGATTCCATATTGCTCACAAAAGTTTCCCATTTCATATTTAGCTTTTCTTTTATTATCATATTGCTGTTTGGCAATACGTTGTTCAATGCACATTTTCAAACCTTCTTGTTTGATTGTGCTTATTATATCTCCATAAGTCAGGGTATCATAATCAATGATCCCATTGGAGTTGCTTAATACAGTCCTAATCTTATGGGCAAAGAGATTAGGTAAACCATCAATAAATTTTTCTTTCCAAAATGGTTTATTACTGTCATCTCTTAGCATAACTCTAGAGGTAAAGACATCTTCATACCATCTAAAGTCACTCATGGTTGGGCATTTAAGGTTACTTAATTGGTCATGGATCCTAGAGGTAATGTTACTAGGTTGGCCAATAAAGTGTCTTATTATTGTGAAAACAAGAGTATTAACTCCATCAGGAATTCCCATTCCTATTCTTTCATCGAAGAGAGGATTGCCTTCTTCATCTCTTTTAACAGAATTTTTTATTAATTCTCTAGATTCTTCAGTGAGATGTTTTTCCCACCAAGATTTTAGTTTTCCAGAGAAACCTGTGGCTAATAAATCAATTATTTCAATGTGATTTAATTGATGATTAGTCATATAACTATTAGCTACCATGGTTAAATGACTAAGTTTATTAAGAACTTCCTGTTCAGAAAGTCCATCAATATTCCATTCATAAAGTTTATCTGCAGACACCGAGAATTGGTGTTGGAAACTTCTTTCTTCAAATTGCATATCCGGAGGTGTTGGCCTGGGATACCAATTTTTTGTGAAAGTTGTTGGATTTGGTTTTTTATTAGTGATTCTTTGAATTTTACCAAAGGCTTTTTCAAGTTTATTAATTTCTTCACCAGAAGTTGCTTCTGAGTTTGAAGAACATGTTTCAATAGTTACTATATCTTTGTTTATTACATTTATTGTGGAGGGTTCTCCTTTTACCTTATTTAATTCTTTTAACATTTGATCGATCTTCTCCCTAGTTTTTGTTTGACTAGTTTTAAGACTTAGATCTGGCTTTAATTCTTGAGTTTTTATTAAAGGAATGTCTGTTTTGACTGGTTTTGACTCAATATTGATTGAACCAATTTTAGTTTCAATTTTATCAAGTTGATCGCCAATAACATTTAAACATTTATTGATGTAATTATTCTGTTCAATTATTTTTCTTTCTTCATCCTTTTCTGGCTTAGTAGGAGGAATTTTGAAAGGGGAGGCTTTTACTAAATCTTTTCCATCTTTCCCAACATTTATTAGAATACTTTCTTTTGGTGGATGGGAGGATTCAACAGATGTTTTGTCATGTTTTATCCATTTAGATTTAGTGACAATATTTAATTTTTTAAATTTTGGATAGTAATTATCAACAAAATCAAAGAAGTGAATTTCTCTTCTTAGATCTTGCATTACTGATTTCCATTTATTATAAATTAATTGTTTTTCTTCTTTATTATGGGTTTTGCGATGTTCTTCGCGACGACCCTTGTTTTTCTCAGAATCAAATTCTGAATTTAACATTTCCCAATTTATTTCAAAAGGTTTTTTAATAACGTTTAGTTAGTTATCTTCAAATTGCATTTCTAAGGGTGTTGGTTCTAATGATTCATTATCAGATCCAACGGCTTCAATTGATTTATTATTATTATTATTATCAACCGTATAATAAGCTGATTCGACTTGAGAAGATGTTGATTTAACACATTTTTGTTTAATATCTAATTTTTTATTCTTTTCTTTTTGTTTATTAAGATTTAATTCATTTAGATATTTTTCTAAATCATTTTCCTTTTCTAGATCTTGGTCTCTTTTACTGGTTGAAGAGGAACCTGAGTATGAGCGTCTAGAGCTTTGATATTTAATTAAAGGGGGTATTTGAGGCTTACTATGGTCAAACTTAATTTTTATAGTACCATCATGGTATTGTAAGACAGATTCGAGGTTATCTTGCTCAGCAATATTTATTGGAGTTTGAACTGTGGGTGGCATCTCATTTGGGAGATCCCATTCATCAGGAAGTTTGATATCTTCCCATTTAATCATTTTGGGGACACTAACATTAATGTCTTCTCTGCTAGCTTGAAGCAGTAGAGTTTGATCTTGAGGATCTTTTATTAAAGCTTGAGGATTTAAATTTGTTTTAAACAGCTTGTAGTATATTCTGTATACTAAAGCAAGAGGACGACTTCCTTCTATCATGTGATAGCCAGAAGTATTTATTCTTAGTGTAAGTGCTTTTTCAGGAGCACCGTCATCAAGACTCAATGTTAAATCGGGGTTAACATTGAACCAGATTGGACCATAGCCAACATTGGCTTCGACCATACCTAAGCGTGCTTGATTCTCGTTTGTGAATCTAGCATCTATTAATCTGAGTAAGACAGAGGCATTGATTCCTCGTCTTGTAAGGGGTTTAATTCCTACCTGGATCAATCCAATGTGGATGAACCTGAAGCCTTTATTCTTAAATTCTTTCATTTCTTTTTTGCGAAATAAAAGACATTCTTCTTTGTTTTTATTAAGAGCATAAGCTCGTTCAACTGTTTTAACTTTGTGTTCAGTTTGAAACACACTTGAAACCAATGATGATTGATCATAGACTTCCTTTTTATTAATTTTTGGAAGACTCCAGTTTTGGAGATCCAAATCAGAATGAGGAAGAACTTCGTCTTCTTCATGCACTATGTCACTTAAGGTTGCCAAGCTACTAGATCCTGATCTAGTGCTGATAGTTGAATTAGATCTGCGAAGTTTATTAAACATTTTCAAGTTTATCAATTTATTGTGTTTTATCAAATTAATCCTTTTAAAGTTTTCTCTCTTACTAATATCCTATTGTCTTTCTCTACCTGTATCCTGTCCGCTCATGCCCACCGCTCATGCCTCTCGCTCGGGACTTACTGTTTGGATAAAGGACTCACTGTTTGGGTGAGGACACACAGTTTTGAAATAAATAAGGTAATAACAAAAGATAGACAATATCAAGATTAAGAAGAAGAACACAAAGATCTGATTAACAAGAAAAGAAGAAAAAACTTATCAAATGATAACACAACCACCAACAAAATAACAAGAACGTGGCTCTGATACCATAAGGGGAAGCAACGCATATATATGTATATATAACAACATATATATAATATTTATATTTATTAAGGCGTATAACCAGTATAAATTAAAACAAGTAAAACAAGTTTAATATAAGGGATATAAAATATAATGCAAGAGATTATTCAAGAAATTACTTTATTGAAAGTAATTACTTACGGTTTACAAGGATTTAATCAGTTGGACTGGAAGCTGGAAGTTTCCATGCTTACAGGTTGCTTACAACTTTAATATGGGTAGGGAACTTTGGTAGACAACCTATTCTAATTCAAGACTTTCATAGCCTAATGGTACTCATGTGTAGAATTCAATGGACTTAAGGGTCCAAGGTTCTACACATGGGGGACGCGCTTTGGGGAATTGCTGTGTGTCTTTCCCCAGGGACAAAACCTTGAGGGACTGCTGTGTGTCTTTCCCAAAGAGGACAATATTGAGTAGTGCATCGGTTGGTATCAAAGTCGGGGACGTTACAGCACATCTGACAGCCCAATTCGCTCGTGACATCACCAGTGTGCAAGACTGGATTGGTTCTAATATTCCTTTTCTAGAAGAGCAACTTCTCAGAGACTCACTATAAGGCCAGGAGACTTTTTCTATGTCTTTTTTTTCTTTTTCTTTCCTCCAAATTTGTCTTCTCTGTCCTTGAGTTCTCTGCTGTAGGTTTCGTCTTCTGTTTGTTCTTCCTTTGGAGTTCTTTCATTTGGATCTTGTAATTGGTTCCTTATTTATTTTGAATGAAAATCTAAAAGCTGAAGCTTTTTCCATAAAAAAAAATAAAAAATAAAAAATAAAAATAAAAAACATACCAAATGGGAAACTGTTGACATTTACTCTTTATTTTGTCACATACAATAAAAAAATTTGTCAATTTCTAAAAGTTTTTAAAGTACACTATGTATAGAGTTTTTTAAATCTTCACCATTTATTTTAAAATAAAAGACTAAAATTAGGCATCTTCATCGATCCATAACTTTAAAATAATGTTTTCCAAAAAAAAAACTCCAACACATTCACGTTATCAACGACAAAAAATAAAAATTAATACCGTTAAAATATTCATTTTATTCTTTATTTATTTTTGGGTAAATTACACTGACATCCCATTTTTTTGGGGAAACTAGACCCACTACACCATATTTTGGGAAAATAACACTCTCTGCATATTTTGGGAAAATGCAAAACACTCCGCTCCCAAATTTGCAAAGTAATTAACACTCCGCTCCGTTTTTTCTTTTCTTTTTTTGTTTATTTTTTATTAATTTTTTTTAACTAACCAGAGTTAACAAAAAAAAAATTATATTCCAATTATTTTAAGTTTAAGTGAGAAATATTCCTTTAAAAATAGGAAAAAATAAGACGAAGTATTAATTATTTTACAAATTTAGGAGCGAAATATTATTTCCTCAAAATAAGGAGTAACGAATCTAATTTTCCCAAAAGAAAAAAATGTCAATATAATTTACCTTTTATTTTTGTAGGAACAATTTTTAACTACAAACAATTTATAAGCATTTTACTACAACCTACGTCAAAACTTATAAGAGCATCCATATACTCAATACACTCACTATATTTTATAACTGATGCTTCGTATGCTTACTTGCTTAGTAACATTAACCCTACTTACTAACCATAGCATACAACTAGCCAATAGCATCCCATCAATTTTTTTTCCAAGGAGCCACAGGCCCACAAGCAATCCATATAAATAAGCCACCTCATAACCATGGTTAAATTACCCAAACCCACTTAACCATAGCATATATACTACTCACCCATTACATTCCAACGGGCCACAAACAATTCAAGAGAGTAAGTTCGCCATAATCACATTCCATAACCCACTGAAACAATCATATCCATTAAGTTTCCATCCACCACCAACAAATAGTAGACAAAGAACAGTAAGATCATAAGCATCAACATAGATAGAAAATATAATTATATACATCCCATACAAATAGCAACTAATTAATACTCAAAACAACAACAAAGCCTTAGTCCCAAAATCTTGAAATCGACTATGAATCCTCAATATATTTATCAAATTCGAGAACGTATATTTTTTTTTCCAGCATTTTATTCTGATCATTCCTAGTACTTTAGAGAAAACCTTTTTTTTTTTTTTTTTTATCAGCTTTTGGAGAAAACCCTAATAATTTCATTTTAATTCAAAATTAAGGGAGTCAAATGTAACAATTGAAAATTTGTGGACTAAATTATAATATGCCCAAACTACAATGAGTAAATTGTAACTTAATATTATAACACCTTAAAAAAATACGAAAATAGAAAGCTTTGTTGCAAAATGGGTCAATTGGTACTTAAAAGAATGCCTAGATGTATACTTTCAGGTTGGCTATTATGAAGGTTGCAAATCCAATATAGCTTGGAATAGAAAGTTCTGATCATTCCTAGTACTTTGTTGCAGTGGGAGAGATTCCTGAGTATGTTCACAAAGCTACTTGATAGTTTCTTTCAGGTTGCTAGTTTCTAATATATCTTTGTTAGGTTTTATTGCTTTGTTAGGTTTTATTTTGCAGGATCTTTCAGTATAAGAATAAAATGATAACAGACATTGCAAATAGAACATAAAAAGATCTGTTACCAAACATTATCCATGATAATTAGTTGAAACAAACAAGAAGATTTAACCTAAAACCAATCAAAAATTGAACTCCAAAACAAATAAGAAGTCAGCAAGCAATTCACTTCTTGATACTACATGAGAGGATGATATGCATAAAAAGTCATTGTCACCCCATGACCACGTCAATTATAAACATCATTACCAAAAACAAAAACATACGACATTAATGATTAACAACACAATGAAAACAATTCATGCAGGTGGCTGCAAATACAATAATTCACCATCATGAAAAATGGAAATCCTGACACAAATCTAACTGCAGAGAGTACAACACAAATATGTATAACAAGATGAACAAACACAGTATCAAGAGCAGCACAACACAGAACATATGCGCATAAAGGCACTTTATTTCAAACTAAACAGCAAGAACACAACATGACCTCTTGGGGCCAATTTAACATCAACATCTTAAAAAGAGTATTTAACCAAAACATAGAGCATAACTGAGTTTAAAACTTATTAATGCCATACATAAACAATGGCTTACAAAAACAAACCTCACGAAACTTAACAGACTGACCCAGAACCAAAGACATCGAAACGACCACACCACAAACCAGCTCAGAAACCACCACGGAGGCGAAGGACAAGGTGCAAAGTTGACTCCTTTTGGATATTGTAATCTGCAAGAGTCCTCCCATCCTCTAACTGCTTACCGGCAAAAATCAGCCTCTGCTGGTCAGGTGGAATACCCTCTTTGTCCTGAATCTTGGCTTTCACATTGTCAATGGTATCAGAGCTTTCCACCTCCAGAGTTATGGTTTTACCCGTCAATGTCTTCACAAAAATCTGCATCCCACCGCGCAGCCGAAGCACCAAGTGCAGAGTTGACTCCTTCTGGATATTGTAGTCTGCTAGAGTCCTCCCATCTTCCAGCTGCTTCCCGGCAAAAATCAACCTCTGCTGGTCAGGTGGAATGCCCTCTTTGTCCTGAATCTTGGCTTTCACATTGTCAATGGTATCAGAGCTTTCCACCTCCAGAGTTATGGTTTTACCCGTCAATGTCTTCACAAAAATCTGCATCCCCCCACGAAGCCGAAGCACCAAGTGCAGAGTCGACTCCTTCTGGATATTGTAGTCTGCTAGAGTCCTCCCATCTTCAAGCTGCTTCCCAGCAAAAATCAACCTCTGCTGGTCTGGTGGAATGCCCTCTTTGTCTTGGATCTTTGCCTTTACATTATCAATTGTATCTGAGCTTTCCACTTCCAAAGTGATGGTTTTTCCTGTCAAGGTCTTCACAAAAATTTGCATACCACCACGAAGGCGGAGAACCAAGTGAAGGGTCGATTCCTTTTGGATGTTATAATCAGCAAGGGTGCGGCCATCCTCCAGCTGTTTGCCTGCAAATATCAGCCTCTGCTGGTCAGGAGGGATCCCCTCCTTGTCTTGTATCTTTGCCTTCACGTTATCAATAGTATCAGAGCTTTCAACTTCCAAAGTTATAGTTTTTCCAGTCAAGGTCTTCACAAAAATTTGCATACCACCACGAAGGCGGAGAACCAAGTGAAGGGTGGATTCCTTTTGGATGTTATAATCAGCAAGGGTGCGACCATCCTCCAGCTGCTTGCCCGCAAATATCAGCCTCTGCTGGTCAGGAGGGATCCCCTCCTTGTCTTGTATCTTTGCCTTCACGTTATCAATAGTATCAGAGCTTTCAACTTCCAAAGTTATAGTTTTTCCAGTCAAGGTCTTCACAAAAATTTGCATTCCACCACGAAGACGGAGAACCAAGTGAAGGGTGGACTCCTTTTGGATGTTATAATCAGCAAGTGTGCGACCATCCTCCAGCTGCTTGCCCGCAAATATCAGCCTCTGCTGGTCAGGAGGGATCCCCTCCTTGTCTTGTATCTTTGCCTTCACGTTATCAATAGTATCAGAGCTTTCAACTTCCAAAGTTATAGTTTTTCCAGTCAAGGTCTTCACAAAAATTTGCATACCACCACGAAGGCGGAGAACCAAGTGAAGGGTGGATTCCTTTTGGATGTTATAATCAGCAAGGGTGCGACCATCCTCCAGCTGCTTGCCCGCAAATATCAGCCTCTGCTGGTCAGGAGGGATCCCCTCCTTGTCTTGTATCTTTGCCTTCACGTTATCAATAGTATCAGAGCTTTCAACTTCCAAAGTTATAGTTTTTCCAGTCAAGGTCTTCACAAAAATTTGCATTCCACCACGAAGACGGAGAACCAAGTGAAGGGTGGACTCCTTTTGGATGTTATAATCAGCAAGTGTGCGACCATCCTCCAGCTGCTTGCCCGCAAATATCAGCCTCTGCTGGTCAGGAGGGATCCCCTCCTTGTCTTGTATCTTTGCCTTCACGTTATCAATAGTATCAGAGCTTTCAACTTCCAAAGTTATAGTTTTTCCAGTCAAGGTCTTCACAAAAATTTGCATTCCACCACGAAGACGGAGCACCAAATGGAGGGTGGACTCCTTCTGGATGTTATAATCTGCAAGGGTACGACCATCTTCAAGCTGCTTGCCCGCAAAGATTAATCTCTGCTGGTCAGGTGGGATACCCTCCTTGTCTTGTATCTTTGCCTTCACATTATCGATAGTATCAGAGCTTTCAACTTCCAATGTTATAGTTTTTCCGGTCAAGGTCTTCACAAAAATTTGCATTCCACCACGAAGACGGAGCACCAAATGGAGGGTGGACTCCTTCTGGATGTTATAGTCTGCCAGAGTACGACCATCTTCAAGCTGCTTGCCTGCAAAGATCAATCTCTGCTGGTCTGGTGGGATACCCTCTTTGTCTTGTATTTTTGCCTTGACATTGTCAACGGTATCAGAGCTTTCCACCTCCAATGTGATGGTCTTTCCAGTCAGAGTCTTGACAAATATCTGCATCCCACCACGGAGACGAAGCACCAAGTGGAGGGTGGACTCCTTTTGGATATTGTAATCGGCAAGAGTTCGACCATCTTCCAGTTGTTTACCAGCGAAAATTAGCCTTTGCTGATCTGGTGGGATTCCTTCTTTGTCCTGGATTTTGGCTTTGACATTGTCAATAGTGTCGGAGCTTTCGACCTCAAGGGTGATGGTCTTTCCAGTGAGAGTTTTGACAAAGATCTGCATCTGTGAGATTGAATGACCCAACACGTTAGAATAAAGCATACCACCTCTTAACCCAAAAAAATAAAAATAAAACATTGAAACCATATTTCAAATTGATATTCCACATCTTCAACATGATTATATTTTCGAAAACAAATTGCATCCATCCCATCTTATTAATATTTAATACATGAACAGACTTCCATATCACTAACATTAACAAACAAAATCTGTACTTCAAAGATTTAAGAGTAAATTTTTACAAATAAAACAAAGAAATTCAAACATATATGATTTTATCATGTCTACCCAAACTTAGTTGGGTGCGTGCATCTATAATTCAATCTCTGTTAATCCTAATTACATCAGATTTGAGAACACCTAAACTTCCAAAAATAGTGATTAAACTTTTTCAGTAAGATAGCAAACACGATAAGATACCCATCAACAAAATATTAACATGAATCGCTGCAAATTTAATTACCCATTAGAAAAGAAAGAGAAAAACAATAAACCCATCAAGATCGTCAAAGTAATATATCCCATATTAAAAAAATAAAAAAAGCAAACCCTAATCGAATCTTAAAAACAAGAAATTGTTATTCGTCAATGAAGTAGGTACACAAAATTTAAAGAACAATTGAAAAATTGGAAAGATCTAAGAAAACAAATTCAATCAGGCAAGAAAAAGCAAACCCTAATCGTAATCCTTCAGGAATCTGAACCTAAAAAACACCTAAGCGAGAATATAAATTGCAAATATAAGAGAGAGGCTAAAAGTACCTTGAGAGAGAGAAGAGAGAAATTGAGCGAGCCGCTGAGATTTTTTTTTGTTTTCAGAAAGTAAAAGGATGAAGAGGTAGGACTTTCTGACTTGGGAGGTGCCGTATTTATAGTTGGGGATTACCGACTTAATGAGCAATTTAGACTAAAGATGATAGCAATGGAATCATGACACGTTTTTATGATGGGTTGTCTAACTTGTCATGCCCTGCTCCACACGTTTCTATTCTCCGATTTCTTCCCGGTTTCACTTTCTTTGTTTTTTTTTTCTTCTTTTTTTGAGCTGAATAAATGAAATAATAAAAGTCTAGGGGCCAAGCCCATCTCTACTATGACAAAAGGCCCAAAAAGGGTGGTTAGAGGTAAGGACAGGCCCCAAAGAGGAACAGGGAAGCAGCCCAATAAACCAAATTGGGCAAGAAAGTTTAAGAGCATTCATGTCCTTTTTTTTTCTTTTTCTTTTTTCTATTTTAACCACTCACTTTTATAATACATCACACTTTCCATTTTACAATACCTTCTATTAAAATAATCTAAAAGAATTGTAAAAACAGAGAAAGATAAAGGAATATGTGAGAGAAAATAAATATTAAAAAACAAAAGAAAGAGATATTTATTGTAGTATGTTTTCAAATTTGAAATTGAATGGAGAGTCTGATGCAGGGTTGTTTGGAGCTTGAATTGCTAAAAATTGAAGAAAAAAACCTTATGAAAGATGTGATATGAATGTTGTTACTGTAGCTCTTTCATCTTGTTTTTTAATATATTTTTCTCTCTCATCTCTCATCCCTCTCATTTATTTGTCTTCTTCCTCTTATTTGTTTTTTTCCAAGTCAAGTTATTGAGTATAAAAAAGAATATTTGTATTGACCAGTGGATGGAATAGAGACTGGGATATGAGGGTATTTTAAAAGTGAATGAGTTAAAATGAAAAAAATAAAAAAAAATACAATTTTATTTTAAATTTTGAATAAACTTTGAAAGAGCTGATGCTATCATGCTAATGTTCTAAATGAAAAGTTACTATAGCATGTTTTAAAATATGGAAGTGGATAGCTAGTCTGATATAAGGGCTGTTTTGAGCTTCACTTGCTATAAGTTGAAAAAAAATAATTAAAAAAATAAATAAACCCTTTTTAAAAAGCTGATGTGAATGCTCTAAGTTAGTTAACCAAGATGAGCAAAATGAATTCAAAATTGATCTAATTTCAGCAAGAACAACAGCTTTCTCCTGTTTTCTTGTGTTATAATGATTAGGTTGTGATTGGTATGAAATTATTGTTCATTGTTTATGTTAAAACTATTTGTGATCAGAGCCGGCCCCAGGGTAAGCCCAGCAAGCCCTTGGGCTGGGGCAACCCCCCTCCTTAGGGCAACCAATTGAAAAAAAAAAATTATATAATATACATAAAAAAAAATTATTAGTATATATTAATTTTTTTTTATTATTATACATAAAAGAAATTCTTTTATTCGTATACATAAAAAAATAAAATAAAAAAAAGGCAACAGGCAACAGGGGCAACAGCAAACAAGCCAATAGATCAAAGAAGAACAAAACATATCTTGATATGGACCAAGATACAACAAAATATTAAACCCAACACAAAATTACGAATAAAACCCCAATTTTTTTTTTTATTAATCGGCAATACAAAGACATAACCGGGTCTCAACAAAACACAAGGCTAATAGCTACCAAAATTGCAAAAAAGAAATCCCTAATCCTTAATCCCAGATTCCCAATCCAGAAATCACCTTCAACCATGAGGGGGGCAACGGCTTGAAAGATCAGCCGCCAAGTCCACCCTCCAGCCACCGCGATCTTCTCCTGCTCCGCCCGCTCGACGCTCGCAGCTCAACAACCAGCCACTGGCCTGGACGCCACTCGCCAGTCGACCGCCTCCAGCCTTCCAGGTCCACGGTCCACCATGGCACGGCGCAGCAGTCCACCGTCAACGCACGCACCACGAATCCATGGTTTTTCTCTCTCTCTCTCTCTCTCTCTCTCTCTCTCTCTCATATAGAATAAAGATGAAAGAATATCCTTTTACTGACTGAATAGTTTTTCTTTTATATATCATTTGACCGAATAGTGATATTTAGTAAATAAGTAAATGAGTATTTATTGTGTTGTGCTGTGGCTATATGAACTGAAAGAACAGTATTTTATTTTTTATTTTTTTATATCATTTGAACGAATAGTGATATGATATTTAGTAAATAAGTATTTATTGTGTTGTGCTGTGCAGCCTGTGCTGTGGCTGAAAATGAGTATTTAGTGTGTTGTGCCGTGGCTATGTGAACTGCACGAATAGTATTAATTATTATTATTATTATTTTTATGGGAGTGCTGTACTGTGTGATTTATTTGGCTTGAAAATTTTGGAGAGATTTTGCTCCATAATCTTTTTTTTATTGGATTGATTCAATAGTCCATTTTTTAAAAGTATTTTACAAAAAACACTGTTTTAAATCTATTGAGCAATATAGCCTTTTTTGGAACTTGTTTAGTTGTTTATTGAATTCCAATACGGAAAAATTCTTGAACTCGTCTCTTGAAATGACGATTTTCTTCAAGAGAAAGTTTACAAAAAAAACTATATATCTCAATAGTTTTCCATATAATTTTTATTTTTGCAAAATAGTATTAAAAATAATATTAGTGGGTTCGATTTCAAAAAAAAAAAAAAAAATTTTTTTTTTGGACTATTATGTTTTTTTTTTTTTAATTTAATAATAAATGGGCAACCAAAATAGAGACGGGCTAGGGCAACCCAAACCTCGGGGCCGGCCCTATATTTAGGCCAATTTATATTATGAGTTGATTAGAAGTACAACTATTCAAATGTTTAGTGTATGATCAATGATGTAACCTTTTGCTTTTAATGTTAGGTGATGATGAGGGCATTAGAACTACTACAAAAGGAAAAGACGTGGCAGTTTATCAAGTTAGTGACAAATCTGATGATGACAGCGCTCCACCGCCTGGATTTGAGAGATATAGAGATTTTGATAATTAATCTATGGATGCTGATGCTGGCCAAGACAATGATGATGAAATGGATTCCATAGATTCAGATTATGATGATAGGAATCTTAGAATGGATGATTGAATGTTTAGTTTATGACTTATGTACTGTTGATACTTAATGTAGTTATTCATTATTTCACTTATTTCGTACTTAATTGCTAACTAATTAGTAATTACTTATTTAATTTTTGGATAAATTGTATTAAGAATTAAGCATATCTCTTTTGTCAATATAGATGTAGCGAATAGCGATGTATCAACCTATGAATTACATTATCTTAAAGCAAAACTCTTTATTTTATTTATTTTTTTTTATGATAATATCATAATTCTAATGAACATTTAACATACAAAGCCATTATTAATGTGTTTTTACACTTTTTCCGACAAATAAGTAGGATCTTATGATCCACAATCTGATCCTACGATCCGATCCACGAAGTCCGTCCACCGATCCTACGTAGGATTCTGATTTTAACAATCTTGACTGTAACATCTTATATATAAAAAAAATAATGTAACATGGACTATCGAGAATGTTCTCAATATTAAATTAAGGGTACAAACTTCAAAGTCAAATAACCAGGCCAATTCCATTAGGGTGGCCTGGACAAAGATTAATTATTTATTGAGGGTAAGAAGTGTTTTGGGAAATTCCTATTCCACGAGATTGTTTTTAGATCTAGAGGAAGTTGCTTCAACTGAGAAGCATAGCTGGATCACTATGATTGCATGACAATTGTCACCTTGAAGGGCCATTGTGCCGGAGTGCATGCTAAGTTGTCAAGCATGATTTGAGACAATAATTGGAATTTGCCTATAGTTGGGTTAGATCAATTTGTTCTGAATTAATGCATATAATATGAGGTTCAAATCAACAAGTTTTCTGGTAAGATAATTTGGTCGCCGGCTGCAATTGCAAATGGGAAATTTAAATTGTACAGATTGGTGGAAAATGCTTTGGTTTCAAAGCTATATACCATAACATGATTTTATTACTTGGCTGACCGTTAAAAAAAACAAAAAAAACAAATTATTTAGATTTAGGCTTGTGAGATGGGACTGCAAGGGAAGTTTGCTATGTGAATTTTGTAGCAACGAAATTGAGTTATATTTTCTAGACAATTCCAGTGTGGACAAAAGGTTGCCACTTGCCAGTGCCACCCATTAGAGTTAATCGAGCAGTACAACTATTAGCTTTCCTATGTATATGTTTTATGCGAACCTGCCATTATACATATGATGATATAATTATAATTATACACACCTATTAGCTTCATTGAAAAATAAGTTATATGCAATAACTGATTTATTAAACCTACCGATGGCCTTGAGTGTTGGTATGATACATGTCAACTTTTGACTTCATGTTCATAATGAAGATATCAGAGTTGGACCCTGTGACATTGGATTTCTTGCAATGTCCATGAGATTAGTGTGAAACTTCCATTAATGTTGTAATAATAATAATAAAAATATCTAATGTACTTGATAATTTTTTTTTTCCCACAATGGATTAAAAATCAATTTTTTATTTTTTTTGATAAAAATACATACACACACATTACACTAATTTTTGTATAAATTGAGGATCGAACTCATACCCTTTAAGGGTAGGAATCAAGAGAGGAGGTCTGGCCTTGTGACGGCCCAATAATTTGTTATGGAAAAAATAAAAAGGAACTAAAGGTAAAAAGTCATTGAAACCCTTATCTATGTTTCATGCACATCTATTTCCAATCTCATTTTTTCTTCGGTCATTCTAAATAATTCCTCTTCATCCTTTCATTTTGTGAGAAATTTTTGTACACAAAAGTTAAATTCTGCCGACTGATTTTCTAATTCTCTCAATATCAAGTTTTCAAGATTCATATATATGTGATATGACACATAAATCATCAGGCATATACTTCTGAATATTACGTGATTTCAATGTGAAGCAATGGATTGAGAATCGAGAGTGTGACCACCAATGTTTTATAGCAACAACTACACAAACTTCAACCACAAATTTAGAAATTGCCTTGCCCTATTGGTCATGTCCTCTTGAATAAAGTTTTGCAAGACAAGCACATCATATGGGACATGGATGGCGAAATTTTTTGAAAATTTATTTTACAAGAAAAATGAATATTTGATATTTTGAATAACAATCCCATCCCATCTCCTCAAAGGAATCAAACTCTAGTATGTAGCAAAAGAAGTAAAACAAAAAGTTAAATATAATAGACGTTTTTTGAAAACCATTCTGTTAGCTTTCTACATCAATATTTGTGGCATTTACAGAGTTCCAAAGAGTTGTGGCTTGCATGATCTCTCAACTAAAACATATTTATTTCTTCATATGGTTCGGATTGAGGCTTAATTATTATTGTTGTATATTGTTAATTATGCATGACTTCTATGATAAAATTGGTAAAATACTAAAGGAAAAAAGCCATCTGTTGAAGAATTCTAGAATAGATAGGCCGCCATCGCTATGTACCTATATAAAAATTAAAAACAACGAGTAAAGATATTTTATACCTTACCTAAAAAACGAAGGAAGAAAATCATGACGGACGACTTGTGTGAACATTTTCCAACACGTCCAAATTGCCAATTGTTTATTCCCTTCTTACTCTATGTCCTTATCAAGTCCAATTGTTTATTTATTTAATTATTATGAAAGAATATAAATTCTAAAATGTTATCTTGAAGCTGAATTCTCAAAATTTCCAGAGGTTATTTTTCACACAAGACAAATTTGGTAGAGTGTAACATTAGCATTTGGAAATGTAATAGTGTTAAATTGTATTATGCACCAACATAAGTCAAAACCAAAAAAAAAAAATTCCTAGTTGCAGTAAAAAGTTTATGGAAGATAATTACTATAGTTTTTTAATAAATTTGAAGGTTTTCACTAATTCATTGATATAACGCCAAGAAATATAAGTTACCACAGACAGAGACGAGTCACAAGATGACAAGACTTTCCTGCGTGGGAGAGCGACTTAAAGTTTAATTTTAGTATCAGACATGAGATTTTCTGAGGACCATGTTGAATTACGTGGTACGATTTTGACGATTGAAAACAATTGTGGTTGGCAGCACTTGAGTTCTTCAGAAAAAGTCAAGCTAATTAATCGTGCAGTTGTTTGTTCTCAATCAGCTTGTATTCGTTGTATTTAGTAAGGATTCTGATAATTTAATAGAGTGATAGAATCCAACTTCTCCATGACCATCCATTTTGTAAGGTTTTTTTTTTATTTAAAGTAATTATTTATATTTTGAATTCTTAGTTGCCGGGCCATAGCTATATAGATATAAGATATATATATATATATATATATATATTTATCTGCAACAATTACATGAAGGATCCGTTTATCTTTTTGGCAAGCGTCTTTGGATCATACAGATCCTTTTTTCTTGGCAAATAAGAGAAATCATTAATTTAAAATAAATGAACAATCAAGTACATCTTTTTGCCAAGCCTCCAAAAGGAAGGTAGAGAGAGTTTCTTGAAAACAAATAGATCATGAAGGGTACGCTTCCCCCATTAAAGTTATAATGAAAAAACCAATAGATCATAAATGCCTCATTTTATCATGAAAAAACAATCGCATTTACCTTTAACCTTGATATAGACTTGTCCAAAAGTCAATACACCTATCGATCGAGGCCCAAAATTTTTTTTGTTTTGATAAAAATACATATGCACACACTATAGTAATTTTTGTATAAGTTAGGAATTGACTCACGCCCTTTAGGGGTAGGGATCAAGAGAGGAGGTTTGGCCTTGTGGCGGCCCAATAATTTGTTGTAGAAAAAATAAAAGGGAACTAAAGGTAAAAAGTCATTGAAACCCTTATCTATGTTTCATGCACGTCTATTTCTAGTCCCATTTTTTCTTCGATCATTCTAAATAATTCCTATTCATCCTTTCATTTTGTGAGAAATTTTTGTACACAAGTTGAATTTTGCTAACTAATATTCTAATTCTCTCAACATCAAGTTTTCAAGATTCATATATATGTGATATGACATGTAAATCATCAGGCATATACTTTCGAATATTATGTGGTTTCAATGTGAAGCAATGGTTTGAGAATCGAGAGTGTAACCACCAATGTACATCTTTTTGCCAAGCCTCTAAAAGGAAGGGAGGGAGAGTTTCTTGAAAACAAATAGATCATGAAGGGTTGAGAGTAGGAGGTGCTAATTTGGCCAGCTCTAATATCATCTTTCTATAGAGTCACAACCTATACTCAAAATCAAAACCCACATTTAAAAAAATAAATTGAGGCTTTAAATTAAACCTCAGTAATGTTTCGAAGATGAGGTATATATCACATGCTCTCCCATTACTATCAATAGGTGCTAGTGACACTAAAATTTTCAATAGTGTTGAAGTTCAAATGTGGTGAGTAATCCGCTTATCACTTATGTCAAATGATATTACATAGATCACAACTTATCATCGCGAAAAAAAATCTAAAAAACCACACATATATGTTTCTTTGCTATTGGCCATTACTAAGAAATTAATTTCTAATCAGGTAGGTACACATTTATATTTTTGTGAGTCATCTGACAAGCGACTTGCAAAGTATCCACTATCCACGGTCCACACAAATATTGGTCCATGCAGTCCCACAATCACAATTCCACGTTATTATCTAGAGCCGATGGCTGTGCGGAAAAAGTGCAAAGAGGAAGGGGCCAAATTTGATCCTAAGCTTGCGTCAGCGCCTACGTTTGATCGACTCTTGTATTCCACACATTCTCGCATGTCTGACAAAGTATTGCAGGAAAAAAGAGAGGAAAAGAGTATTAAGTAGCTTCAAACAAGCCCTTTGGAGCTTGAATGGGAGGAATTTTGGAGAATGAATTTGAAGGAAGCCAATTCTTGGATCCATGGCTCAGTTAATTGGATCTCCGTAGTTCTTTTGAAGATAGGAATAAAAAGATGTATAAAGGGATTTGTGGTTCGATTAGATATCAAGAGAATGAAAGTTTGAGTACTTGATCTCTCTAATAAAGATAATTAGAGGTTTGATTCTCTCTTTTCACTTGTTATACAAAATATACTTACGTTTCATTTATTCATTTTTTCTAAAACATTCCTATAAAAAAAATAAGGAGATTAATTGCTTTAATGAATTTATTATGGTTATTTCAAGACAAATAAGAAATAATGAATATAAAAAAAAAATTATATAATTTTTAAGTTTCAATTTTTTCTCTTATAAACTTTGGAAAGAAACAATATATGCTTGTGGTTTGGGGTGTGGAAGTCCCGGGTTCGAATTCCATGACCCTTGCTCGATTGCTCTGGACCCTCTAGTGCCTTCGTGGGATTGAAATAACAGTTATGACTCACTGATTCTTTTCAGACCCAACGAGTAAGGTGTTACTATGATCACATTTAGATAACTGATCACCATTTCTTAACCTTTTTTTCTATTTAAAAGAAAAAAAAAAAAAAAAAAAAAAAAAAAGCATGTGCTTTTATAAGGGTTACTTGGATCCCGTAGACTTTAGAGTTAAATGATGGCAGCTGATATTTCCGCACTTCACTTTTATATTTCAACACTAATCTAAAATTTTGTGTCATTAAAAAGACCAAAAACCCCTCTCACTTCTTCCTTTCTCTCTCACCCTTTTGCTGTGCAACTCCTGCTATTGTTTTACTTTTTTCCCCCACCCATCCTTATCGCTTTTCCTCTTTTTACTTTATCTCTCTATTTCTTTTCTCTTCTGCAGTTAACGTGATTTCTTTTCTGCACATCACCTTTCTATTTCTTTTCTCTTCTATGGAGTCCCTTTCTCTTCTATAATGGACTTGAACAACAATTCCATTTTCACTGTGTCTCCAAATTTATCTTTTTGGTAAATGAGAACAAACAATCCCAGTACAGAACCTTCTACCCTTTATTTTTGTTTCATTTTCTTTGTTTATCATTATTTTAATCAAAGAAATTATATCTTTTGGATAGACTAAATTTTATCTCATGTGATACACCTAAACTTAAGGGGAAAAATCTTTTGGAGAAGTAAAAAATTATTTTAGTAAACTGTTTTCACAAATTAATCCTAAATTTGGAACATTGATGTGAATAAACAAGTTATCATACCTAACTAAGCTGTAGTCCACCTTTGTCCTTGTGATACAAACCTAACTTGTAGATGCTTTCTTGTCAAACTGAAGATGACATGATCATTTCTTCATTGTCTTCTTTGTTTTAAGCTTGTCTATAAGAAAGGTTTATCACAAGTTCATCCTGTTCTGTGATTTTCAGCTTCATCTGATAGTGCACTATAAGTGATATATTTTCTGTTTGATGTCGCTCAATAATAAGCGGTACTTTGTAGTACGTGTAAGGGGTTGTCGATCCTCAGGGAGTTTGTGTTTTCAATAGACAATGTAATTCAATATGCAAGAAGAGTAAAATAAATTTGGTTTGTGGAAATTTTGTAAAGAATATATGTAAAAAAAGGCACTAAGGTTTCAGGGTGTTTCTGTATATCAGTATGATTCCTTGTAATCCCGGTTAAAAAACCTTGTTCTAATAACAGTTTACAAGTTGATTATTTTCCTTTTAAAAAGCCTGACATGGTTGAACTAATAAAACTCAGGAACACTATATTACCGGAGAAAATAAAGTGGCTAGAGTAATAATTAGAAAGACCTTTCAATTTATAAATCACAATACCTAATTAAAACCATGTAATATTCCTCCTTAATCATAAGAAAAACATGATTGAACTTATAGAAAGTATGGAATAAAACATACATCAATTAGGAATTTATAAATTAACAATTAACTGTAATTTAGCATTAAAAATAAAAGGGACTACAAGTATTCATACCTTTATACAGAAAACATAGCCCCTAGCCCTAGCAAGAGGCTTAGCCAATCATGGCTAAGGAAAAAGAAAACTAGAGAAAATAATATCGAGAGAGAAAACTAAAAAATAATAATAATCCAATTCTTTGGCGGCTCCCACTCTCCAATTGCTATCCATGCTTCTTTCATTTAGGGCTTCATTAGAAAATAATCTAGTGTGATGCGAGTATAATGGATAATGTGAGCTTGTAGGCTTTAGTGGCCATGTGGGCCTTTTGGGCTTTTGGGCTTTGTTTTTCTTTTTCTTTTCAAACATTAATTTGCACCTCTTTTCTTCTCTTTTGCTTCTTTCAACTTATGATATTTAACTCCAATCTGAACTAGCTTGTGCCTACAATCAAACATGACCCAAATTAACATATAAAGGATTAAATTAATACACTTAAATGCATAAATCATGTAATTCAATGAATTGAACAACAAACATCCATTTAAGTGTAATTAGACATGAAATGCAACACAACCCTAATAAAATCTCTTCAAAATACATGTAAATAAGTGATATTTCATGACTTATCACTGTTCATCATCGGATGAGCATAACGTCTTTGCTTTCATTATCTCATTCAATTTTATATTACAAACGTGGCCTCCCCATAAGACCTCAACTTTTATTATCCATATTGTTGCAGATCAGTCAGTAGATAAGAAAATGAGAAGGTATATCAGTGCAGCGCTTCCGGTAATAGAGTACATTGACAAGCTTTATCTCTCTAGGAATATCAACTTGGACTGGTGACTTCACATTTGTGGGAGACAAAAAAATAAATGCAGGGGTTTCTTGTTCAGGAAGCAAGGACAGATCGTGTTAAAAGATATTCGTGGATCTCCATTGAAGCATCTCTCATTCAACAATAGTCATTTCTTGTTCAGGAAGAGAAATCACGTTAACTCCAAAAGAGAAAAGAAATAAAAAGGTAAAGTAAAATGAGAGAAAGTGATAAGGATGGGTGGGGGAAAAAAGTAAAATAATAGCGGGAGTTGCACAGCAGAAAGGGCGAGAGAGAAAGGAAAAAGTGAAAAGGGTTTTTGGTTTTTTTAATGAAAATTTTAGATTAGTGTGGAAATATAAAATTGGAGTGCGAAAATATCAGCTGCCTAAATGATTGATACCCCCAATTGACATGCATCTTTATCCTGCAAGAGACCAAAGAATCTCTCTAATAAAAGATACAATATGCTTCTCTCCGTGTGTGTGCCGCGTTTGGTTAAAAGGCAAGTAGGCCATGTGTTTGTGGCGGGCAAGATAATTCAGTGTCAGGACAAAGTAGTCACCGTTAATCGCTCGAAAAATCGGTGATGTTCTGTCCGTACACGCAATTTATCTAAGTCATCATCAATCGCTCGAAAAATCGGTGATGTTCTGTCCGTACACGCAAGTTATCTACCGTATGTTGAATGTTCTTCCTCGAAGTGAGTCAAGTGACCCAAATCCTTGATTACCTACTGACTAGTGTGGCTGTATGAGTGTGTATGAATATATGACATAAACTTCATTGGTGTGTGTGCCTGCGCATGCATGTTTGACTGTTTGAGAGATCTGAGACCGTCTGTGAGTGTCTCCTTCCTTTGTATAAGCTCAAGTGAACTTCAACGTTAAGACCTAATAACATCTCTAACACTATCTCTATTTTATCTCCACGTTATTTTTATTTTAACAATTCTTTATTTATATGAAAAGCAATACTTTTCACTATTACTATCTATTTTATCTTTATTTTTATTAAAATAATATTTTTATTATTTTATTTTAACTTTTTTTTTCTCTCTCCTCATTTCTTGCCTCCTTCCTCAATTCACCGAGATCGGAAATCGCCTTCGTATTTGGGAGGGCCGAGGCTGAGGACGTGGATGATCTTGGCGAAGTAGTGGAGGTAGACAACAAGGGCAGTGCTGTGAGCGGCGGCGGCGAGCGAGCCGACGAACATGAGTGCCCAATCGAGCTTGTCAGCGCAGGCAAAGAGCCACGAGAAAGACACGGCAACCATTGTTGTATATTCCGTTCCGTTCAGGACAGAATGGACGGAAAATCTCGTACCAATATGCAAACCGGTACGAGACAACCCCCCATTCCACTTCGGGTAAAATTTCTGGGTGTTTCGGCCATTTCGGTGAATTTCGGGGTGTTTCAGCCGGTATGTGTATTTCAGCCGGTTTGCTTTTTTGGGTTTTATTTTTTTCTTTGCTCTCCTTCTCCGCCCCTTCTTCTTCCTTCTTCTTCTTTCTTTTTTTCGCCCAGCTCTCTCTCTGTCTCTGTACCAGCTCCTCTCTGCGTCGTTCTTCTTCTTCTCTCATTTGATCCTTTCCCGCTCCTTCTTCTTCTTCTTCTTCTTTTTTGTTTTTTCCGCCGAGGCACTCTCTGACTCTCCAGTCTCTACCTTTCCTTTTCTTTGTTTTTTTTTGTTTTTCCTTTCTTTTTTGGTTTGAGTGTCATTCACGTGTTTTAGTTTCTCTTTTCTTCTTGTGATTTGACTCCACAATTAACCAGATTTGATTACTGCTTCAAGTCCGCTCCCACAAACCCAGCAGTGTGGAAGTTCCTTCACTGTACCTTTTTTTGTTTAGCAGCAACTTTTCAAATGTTTACACTATTCAATTCTTCTATTTTACACTTTGGGATGAATTTTACTCTTTTGATTTATTTATTATCTTAAGTGGTATTTCTTTAGATTTTATATTTCTATTATTTATTATTCAAAATACAAGTGTAAATTTATTATTATTATTAATATTAAGATTGATATGTACTTATAATTTGAAAGATTCCTAACTAACAAATTATAAATTTTGATGAATAAATGTATAGAGGAGTAAATCAATATATATATATATATATATATATATATATATATATATATATATTTGCGGTAAACCCGAAACGGAACGCCGGTATTGATCGGTACTGAAATATCTCATTCCAATGGCCAAATCGAAACGGGTGCCGAAATAGAATATACAACTTTGACGGCAGTTGGAGGTGGCTTGATCTCTTCAGGCTCATCGATCTCATCCTCCGGCTCCACTTTCTATGTTGCTGTGTCCGCGCTCTAGTCAAGATACGGCAATGGTGACTCGGGTGAAATGGGTTTTGAGCAGAGCAGAGAAGGAAAATGAAACGAAGAGAGAGAAAAAAATCGGTTGAAATGAAAGAAAGGAAAAAAAAAAAACCTTAAATAGGTGGGTGAGAAATATTTTTTAATTCGGTGGAGAGGAGCTGAATAGTGTACATTAGCTTTTTATTCGTGAAAAGCTACTGTAGCACTTTGGGTTTTTGAAGAGTGAAATAGACTAGTGTTGGAGCACAAATTCTTTATTTTTGGTCTCCACATGTGGAGATAGAGAGTGAAATAGACTAGTGTTGGAGATGCTCTAAGTTCTTCATTGAAAAAACTCAACACTTAACTCCTGGACTAGCTTCTAGCCTAAACTGTAAACCCCATAAACATCACTAGAGAAAGACCCAAGGTGTAATGTGAAAGCATTTTGAGTTACTGACCTCGCCATGAAATGCCAGCACCAAATTAGTGCACTAGTCCATTACTGCATTCGCTATCTGTTTGTAACAAAGGGAATATTAATGCTTTATATACAAATTTTCATGCAAATCAATATATTTACAAGTTAGAACATCATCTTATCCCCTCATTTGGTGTCATCTTTGAATAACTAAGTAACCTTATGGAAAATGATTTGTTGAATAGAAAAGAATATGCAACTAATGTTAAAAGAACAAAGTTATTCTTCAAACCGTCTTAAAGGAATTTCCTATATTAAATCATATGATTCCTTAAACCATTTAAACAAGTTATATAACTAAACTTTCTATCCAATACGTTATTATTTTTGTCTTTAACAAATTCAATAATGCAATTTTGCAAACTTGGAACTTTTTTGTTTTTCTAAAAATAAAGATGCTAGTTTTAAAATTGCTCTCAAACCAATGATAACATAAAAATTCACAAATCCATTTGCAGAAGAATTCCTTCACAAGTGTAGCAGGCCTGCTTTATCAAAGTGGGCTTCATCTTTTTTTTTTAATTGGGCCGAGGTCTCAAATGTCCATCCCAAATTACTTGGGCCACACTCGTTAGAAGCCCATTAATCATTTTCATTCCGTTGGACCAAAACAGCTCTTGACTCGTGTCCAATTCATTTCATACCACACTCACTGAGAATTTCCCAAATCTGTAATAACTACTTTTCGATACCAAAACGGTGTAGAAATTGCTAAAATTATCAATTAGGGTTTCGAATTCTACAATGTCCGATTACGCCACGCTTGACAACGAAGAAGGACCCGATCAAGAGCGTGGTCGCTCTTCTCCTTCCGATGCTCGCCACTCCCATCACAAGGTCTCTATTTCTCTTCCAAACA
>OU015770.1:33430813-33445813 GCA_907173295.1 Fagus sylvatica
GACTGATTCAAAATCTTTTCTCAAAGACGATTTTTCATGTGAAAATTGTCTTTGTGAAAGACGACTTTTGATTCTTTATTTGTTTATAATTTGTTTAAAATTTTTTGAAATTTGAAAAAACACCTGAAAGTTGTCTTTTGTAAAGACGATTTTTATACAAATTTTTTTGAAATCACACATGAAAGTTGTCATTAGAAAATATGACTTTTGTCCAAATTTTTCTTAAATTTGAAACACGTGAAAGTTGTCTTTACAAAAGACGACTTTCATTTAAAATTTTCTGAAATTTGAAAAAAAACACCTGAAAGTCGTCTTTTGTAAAGACGACTTTCATATAAATTTTTTTGAAATCACACATGAAAGTTGTCTTTACAAAAGACGACTTTTGTCCAAATTTTTCTTAAATTTGAAAAATGTGAAAGTTGTCATTATAAAAGATGACTTTCATTTAAATTTTTTTGGAATTTGAAAGAACACATAAAAGACGACTTTCTCAAAAAAGCAATCAGAAATCGTCTTTCTCAAAGATGACTTTCACGGGAAAAAAAAAAAAAAGATTTTGAATCAGTCTACTTTTTTTTCAAATAAATATCAGAAGAGTCATGTTTATTAACCCAAAGACATAAATAAGAAGAAGCATTTTTTAGCAAATTTGGCCCACGTTATCCTCCCCCATGATTTTATTAGCACTGATGTGGAGAAAGTTAAAAAGTGAGGGGAGCCAACTAGCTTCGCCCATACATGTTAGTATATATAAATGACTAAAACTTTATTTCATAATATGTAATAATTTTCATAAAAATATGTTTATAAAATCTTCAAGCTAGGCCTTGTGGCCTGGTGGTAATTTCTGGCGTCTTTCAAGGAAGTCGTCCAGGTTCAATCCCCCAAAAGTGGGGTAAAAACGCTTGCTATTGTCAACAAAAAAAAAAATTAAAATAAAATAAAAAAGGGTTTATAAAATCTTCAGAGCCTTAACCTCAACCCAATTGGGACGTGGTAGGATCAATCTCTACTCTCACGCAGAGCACATCTTCGTCTCCACTAGAGCACTCCGTCAAAGCCAACCGTAGGCTTCTTTCGTCTCCCTCAACAACATCAATCTCTACGATAGCCCCACATCATCCACCTTTTCCCTACCCAATCCTTGCAATCCCTTCCCCACTTCCACTAAAATTTTAGTTAGCGTGTCCGGATGAAGCACGTATCCCTCCACCGCCACCACCACTAACCTCTTTTCCTAAAACCTTTTCACTTCACGCCAAATAATCTCTTTTTTTACATCTCACAAACCAGTACTTTATTCCTCCTTTTCTGATAGCCTTCCCTGGTTCTGACTTAGTAGAACCTTCTTTCCTCCTCATATCTCATCCTTGTCCCACTCTGTTTTACTCTGTCTCTCCTTTTGTCCTCTACTCTTTACTCCCATCGCTTAATACCCCTTGCATGTCACACCCACCCCCTTTTCTTTTACTAGTTATTCAATCCCTTGCATGCAACCCATCTTTCTCACTAGCATCACTGTTGTCATATCTGTTTCTCACTTGCATGTAACTTTCTCCCCCTATGGAAAATATTCAAGAATGTGAGTTTGGTTGGACTGAAAGCAGTGAATCGAATGAAAGCCTTGAAGAATACGATGGTGATCTTGATATGGCTGCCTCATCTGATGATGATCTAGACCTGCATGCACCCCTGGCCAGACATGGACCGGTCATTCAGGCCAACAGAGAAGACATTGCCATACAGAGAGAATATTGGCACATGTGTGCCATTGCTTTCCTTCTTGATTACCGTAGATTCTCTGTGCCACATCTTCAACAACTTATCAATGATGCATGGCACATTAGGGGCAATGTCACGATTGTTGGTCGAAACTCTCACTACTACATTCTCCACTTTGATGTTCTGGACGATCTCCTATATATTTGTAGTGAGGGACCATGGGCTCTAGATGGAGCCCTACTGGTTCTGGAAAGATGGAGAAATAATATTGTTCTAGATGGCTTACAACTCAACTTCGTCTCACTTTGGATTCAGCTGCATGGCCTCCCTCTAGAATACCATCATCCTGACCTTGCAATCCGTATGGGTCATATACTGGGGGTGTATGAAAGAATCGATTGGGATGGAAATCTCCCCCGTAATATCAGGTTTATGCGCATTAGAGTTCGTGTGGATCCATGGCTTCCACTGATGCCTGGCTTTATGCTCAAATTGGATAATGGGGATAGAATATGGATTCAATGCCGCTATGAGCGTGTTTATAAGCTTTGTACTAAATGTGGCCTAATTGGGCATTCCCGTGCCCAATGTACCTACTCAATGGAAGACATAGAACAGTTTCTACATCAGCAACGTCAAAGGATCCAACAGCATTTCCAATTGCATTATGGTTTCGATCCTCTAGAGCCCCATTTTGTGAATGAAATGCGAGCTTTTACCACCGACCCTTAAGAAGAAATACTCAAGTTCGGTTTGGACCGCTTACCAGAAACACAGGGTATAGACAACGACAATACCAGCAAGGAGGGGCTCCACCACCACAACCCAACAATCCTACAGAGGCAGAGCTCCCTCATTCCCATATCAACATTCCACAGGACTTGGACCCTCATACCCCTTGGCCCAACACAAGAAGATGAGACTGCTTCAGAGGTACCTCCTCTCTTAACTTCTGATACTCAACCTTCATTCCCAACTTCGGTCAGTGACAATCTCCAACACCCTACTGCACTTTGGCCTCTCCCAGAAAATTCCAATCTTCACTGGATTCCTATTAATGGAGAAGGACCTTTTCTAACAAACGCCACCTTAGTCCCAGAAGATCCACCCGATACTGCCCCTAATGACACTCACCACTCTTTCAATTTTACAATTTGCTTTGAAACTCAAACCCAAGAAACTGCATTAGACCTCTCTCTGATAAACCTTGTAACCCAATTGGAGGATGCCAGTAACAACACCATCTCAAACACTACCCCTACAGGTCTCGCGCAGCGAATGCGTACTGAAGGTTTTCGATTTGAAGAAGGAGCAACCAGTACTCAAGGCCTCAATCATGATCTATTAAACCAATCCTTAGCTGACATACATCTTGAACCAACGGAGCCTCTGCATGAAACGCTACAAGTCCTCTGGCTTCATGCATCACCCCATAGAACTTATAGGGCCTTCAGTTCTCCTAAGCTCTCTCTTATTGGGCCTAAATTTGTTGAAGATGCCCAGGAACAACCCCACAGCCCAAGCCCACCTTTAGCCCCAGCACACTCTCATTCACCCAATGACTTCTCTCTGTCTCAAACCCCATTACCTACACAAAGCCCCACTTCTACTTCTCAGACCGTAACCCTCCATCACCCTCCCCTTGAGCCGCTCATTCCTGATAACCTCAACGAACTCCATCTAAATACTTCCCCCTCCTCACACAATCCCAGACCCAAAAAACGTTTTCGCAAGGAATTTGAAAAACTTGGGAGAAATATTCGCCAAAAATTGCTGTGTGGATTGTTTACCTGTGAAATAACAGGAGTCCACAATTTCTGGGATAATCTTAACAATGGTGACTCATCCTCTCATGCACTTGCTCCACTGCCTGCTAATGTTATTGAAGGGTTTCGGGAAGCTGACCCAAATCAGCTTCCCCAGACATTATGAGGATTCTCAGCTGGAATTGTAGGGGATTGGGCAACTCCCCTACAATTCGTCAAGGAAAAAAGCTTGCCCTAGAATGGAATCCAGATTTTCTCTTTTTGATGGAAACAAAATTACAAGCTGGAAAAGGTACACAAATTTTGTCTCGTTGGGGTTTTGATGAAGCCATAGAGGTTGAAAGAGTAGGTTTAAGTGGAGGACTTGCTCTGGGATGGCATACTGGAATACAGGTCTCCATTACCTTTAAAACCCAGCATTTGGTTCATGCAGCTGTCATTGATCATCGAGGTGACACTTATGCTATTACCTTCATGTATGGGCATCCTGTTCTTGCTCAGAGGATCAAAATTTGGAAAGAGCTGGAGAGAATTGGTACACTGGTTAATTCTAAATGGCTCTGTATTGGCGATTTTAATCAAGTGTTGTCAGAAGATGACAAGCTATCTTTCAAAGACTCTTCTCTCTCAGGTAATCTCGATCTCCTTCAAACTATCTCTACTCTCTCCCTTATGCCCATTGAAGCAAAGGGGCTGCCCTATACATGGATGAATAAACGGAATGGGGATCAATTTGTTATGGAAAAATTGGATAGAGCTTTTGGTAATATGGCTTGGCTTGATTGTTATCCTCACTGCTTAGTCCGAAATCTCCCCATCATTGCCTCTGATCATGGCCCTATTATCCTTGATTCTGATTGCACCCCCCCATTCAGACATAGGCCATTTCGATTTGAATGGATGTGGACTACTCATCCGGATTGTCCTTCAATTGTGAAGACCGCTTGACAGGAAGGTAACCACCATGGTTCTCATGCCTTTCGTATCACGCAAAAAATTAAGGCTGTCCAGGACAATTTCAAGCGTTGGAACAAACAGGCCTTTGGTATAATTGAGAAAGACATCAACCAAAAGAAGGAAGAACTACGACTCGTCCAGGAAAATATTCACACATTAACTGATGTTCTTCAGGAACGTCTTATAAGGGATCAATTGGAAGAGCTCCTGCATAGAGAAGAAATCATGTGGTCTCAAAAGGCAAAAAAACATTGGGATCTGAATGGGGACAGGAACACAAAATTTTTTCAAGCAGTAGTCAAAAATAGGCGTAGAAGGAATAGAATCTTGCAAATCAAGAAGGATGACACAACTTGGATCACTAATATTGATGATATTCAACAATGCTTTGTGGATCATTATAATCAACTTTTCTCAGAGCCACAGAATCACTCAACTGAACACATCCATAATCAGATTCGGTCACTACCAGTTCCAACTTTATCTGATAATCAAATAGCCCTACTGGATCAACCAATTTCAGATGCAGAAATCTTCCAAGCTGTCACCCAACTCGGCCCTTTAAAGACCCCTGGTCCTGATGGTATTCCTGCTGCCTTCTATCAGAAATATTGGAGCATTGTGAAGCAGGATGTGCTACAAATGGTGCATGCTTTTTTCCACTCAGGTTTTCTCCTCAAATCTCTAAACTATTCCTTTATTACTTTGATCCCCAAAACCCCTACACCTAAAACAGTTTCCCAATTTAGACCTATTAGTCTATGTAATGTCACGTACAAAATCATTTCAAAAATTCTGGTCAATAGGCTCAAACCCATTATGGATTCTCTTGTCACTCCCTATCAAAATGCTTTCATTCAAGGGAGACAAATAACAGATAATATCATCTTGGCTCAAGAAGTATTTGAGTATATGAAAAGGAAACACAAGGGTAAATGGGGTTATGGGGCTCTTAAGTTAGACATGAATAAAGCCTACGATAGACTTAGTTGGAATTTTTTGAAGGCTGTCATGTTAACCATGGGTTTTAGTTCTAAATGGATTTCGTGGGTCAACCAATGTGTTTCCACTGTCTCATATAGTCTCCTCATTAATGGTAGTCCTACCAATCCAATCCATCCATCTAGAGGTATCAGACAAGGTGACCCTTTGTCTCCATACCTGTTTCTGTTGTGTGCCAATGTTCTTTCCTGTGCCCTACTTAAACAAGAACAAATAGGTAACCTAAAAGGTCTTAAAATAGGTCGAGTTGCCCATCCACTTAGTCATCTTCTATTTGCAGATGACTCCTTCCTTTTCTTCAAGATTGATAATAAAGCTCCCTCAATTATCCAACAAACTCTGGCATGGTACTGTAGTCTTTCAGGGCAATGTATTAATCTTGACAAATCTGAACTCTACTGTACACCCAATCTGTCATCTACACAAAAAGCCAGCCTTGCCCATCTTCTAGGGGTCAAATGTGTGGACACTCCGGGTAAATATCTAGGAATTAACTTCAAGCTCAGAGGTAATCGCATAAGTGATTTTCAAGACATTATCCATAAAGTCTCTACCAAATTGCAAGGATGGAAAGCTAAACTGCTCTCCCAGGCTGGGCGATTAACCCTCATAAATTCTGTACTACACTCTATACCCATCTACACCTTCTCAGTGTTCAAAGCCCCCCAAGCAATTTGTAAAAAACTTGATTCCATCATTAATGCCTTCTGGTGGGGCCATGACTCAGATAAGAAAAAACTCCATCTCATCAATTGGGATACACTCACTAAACCAAAAAACATGGGAGGATTGGGTATAAAAAAATTTGGACTCATGAATAAAGCTCTTATTGCCAAACAATATTGGAGGATCTGCAATAATCCGAATTCACTCCTTGCTAAGACACTCACATCCAAATACTGCCCTCAAGAAGATGTCCACACTCATATACCAAAAAAACACTCCTCTTGGATTTGGAGATCTATCATTGGAAAAGATATCCCAGCTCTATCCACTGGTGTTTGGAGAGTTGGTAGAGGGCACAATATTCCAATCAACCACCCTTATTGGTACCCTATCAATCCTGAATCACCTGCTCATGTCCTAGCTCAAGTCTCATGTGTGGCTGATCTTATTGATCAAAATTTAGGCACTTGGAAAACCAATACCATTCATCAGCTCTATCCTCCAGATATTGCCCAACAGATTCTCAGTATCCCTATTCCTAGGACATCCACTCCTGCCATTACGGACAAAATCATTTGGCCTTATACTTCTACAGGTGAGTTCCAGGTAAGGAAAGCATATACTCTTCTTCAGCATGACATTCCAAATGGCTCAGGGACTCTTCACCATAATTGGAAGCTCCTGTGGAAGCTCAAATTGCCTCATAAAATCCTTACATTCACCTGGAAGATCCTCCATCACGCTCTACCTCTCAAAACTGAGCTGAACAAGAGAGGAATCAATTGTGCCAATACTTGTAGTCTTTGTAATTCAACCACAGAGACTATGGAACATATTTTCCTTCAATGTTCCTTTGCTCGAGCTGTGTGGCTAGGAGTGAATATCACTACTGCCTCCATTAATGCCAATAACATTGCTGTGGATCATTGGATTCAAAACATGATCAATGGACCTAATGGAGATTCTAATACTCTAGAGCTGGTCTTAACTACTCTTTGGTGCATCTGGTCTCAAAGGAACAAAGTCATTTTTGAAGGCATAACCCCCAATCCAATGGATACAATTCTAACTATTAATTATTTTGTCAACAGGTTTCTGCATCATAGAGAAGATAATATCCAGCCTGCAGACCTTACTCTGCACCCTATCAAACCAAATTGGACTCCCCATGCTGACTGGCAGCTTCTCATCACTGCTGATGGCGGAGGCAGTAGGCATTCCAAATGGAAAGGCATTGCATTCATTGGCAAGGACCGTAATGGCCAAACTCTTCTAGTTGGCTGCCAAAGCACTAGGTTGATGCACAATACGGAAGCAAAATTTATGGCGGTTTATGAAGCAGCATCCACAGCAATCTCCTTGGGCTATACAAACATCATCACTCTGGTTGACAACAAAGAGCTGGAAAAACTATGGAACAGTGACTCTCATCCTAATTGGAAACTACAAACCATTTTTGAAGACCTCTGCTACCTCAAACTCCACAGGAACCTGCTCCTGACTATCAAATCAGTTCCAAAATCATTACTGGTTGACACCAAAGCTTTGGTTTCTGTTGCTTCTAATCATTTTGTTAATGTTTCTAGTACTTCTCTAAACTCTAATCTGTAATGTTCTGTATTATACTGTCTTTTCCTAAGTATCAAAAAAAACCTCAACCCAATTGGGTTTGTCAATGGCCATCTCCAAAAAGTTTTAATGACTCTAATGTATACAATTATCATGGCCCAATTAACACACCCTATCTTGCGCTCCTACTCATGGTTTAGAAAACAAAATTGGTAAGTTCTAAAAATTTAAAAAGCAGGCCTCTGTTTTCTTAGGCAGTTGGGCTTAAAATAAATCTTCTAGAATTCAAATATGAAAAGGCATATTACGTAGAAAACAAATCCCTAGATTTAGAATGCAACAAAGCAACAGTATCCCAAATCCAATAGGAATTGTATTAGATTGTCTATTCCACTTTGTATCAGACATTCTCCCAAGTCCCAACCATCTTATTTTACCTATTTAAGTCCAACTCCCTCATTATCGGTCTCATTCATCCAAGCAAGCCCTTAATTAATTCTTGCTAACCCCTTTCTTTCTCTCTTTGTTTTGTTATTTTTCCTTAACGTGATGGAAGCGTTTCCAGGTTCCTCCAGCTCAAGATTCAGACCTACTTCTTCTGGCCTACATTCTAATAATCAATCACTGCGACACAATTTATTGTTTGCTCTTTTAGCTAAACACTACCCGCAAGCTTTCAATGCTTGGAGGAATTCAATGCTACAAGCCCAGCAGAACCCGGAAGCAAAAAATAGCCAAAACAATAATGAGATTGGTTCCGTCTCCGTGGCTCCTAGAGGTAAAGGAAGAGAACCCATCTTTTATGATTTTCTAGCAATTATGGAAAAGAATGATCTTCAACGTCAAGCTAGTGAAGCAAAAAGAATTGAGCCAACCACGAACCAAGATGAATTGGAAGATGTCTCAACAGAATTGAGGTTGGGTCCTTATGATCCATGCATCACCAACAAGAGGAAAGAACCTGAAAACTTAGCTTGTGGTTGTGGAAACAAAAGAATGAAACTTCATAGCCATGAAGTTGAAAAAGAAGGTGGTGTTCCAATGGGTTTGAAGCTTGGCTTTGTTGGTGGTGACCCTTGGGTTATCAAGAAGAGGATTGATGCAAGCGATATTGATGTGCAATGCGGAGGGCTGGTTTTGGAGAAAGACTTGGTTAAGCATCATATTTTGACATTATGGGAGCCACTACGCTTTATTGGTCTTAGATATGGGGCACCAGTGGCTGTTTGGGATTGTGATACCAAATCAGAACATCAATTGCGGTTCAAACTGTGGTCAACTAGGAACTTCGTCTTCTTTCAACATTGGGTCAAGGAGTTTGTGATTAGGAGGGGACTAAAAGAAGGTGATGTGATTGGACTTTATTGGGATCGAAGCAATTCAAGATTCAATTTTAGCGTTCTCAAGCGGAATTTCAGCAGAGAACCCATTCTGATCGACTAGTTTTGTTTGACAATTTGTTTATGTTTATGATAATTTGTTTATGTTTTGATTTAGTAGATTAGGAAACTATTAGTTTAATTAGTTTAGCTTCTCTCTCTCTCTGCCAATATACAAGTCAGGAGATAATTGTTGAATGTATGTTAACCAGAATCGTGAATATTTTGCTTTCATAGAGTAAAAGAAAGATGAGGATTACAATTTTTAGTGTTTTGTTCTAACGAGTTTGATATTTGGAATTGTCACTTGTTTTATTAAGAACGGAAAACAAGAAAATTTCATTGAAGAATGTATAGTTTACATATTTTGGTGCTAGATACAATCTAAAAAAAAAAAAATAGAAAGCTTTAGATTCTAGTAACCTAAAATACAAGCTTTTTATATTAAAAACTAGGTCAAAATACAATATTGTTTCCTAAATTTGAGTTCATGAGCAAATGTGGTCAAACTAAAAACAATCAGGACATCATTCTAAAGTACTAAAAACTAACAAGACATCATTCTAAGATTGTTAGACACTAAAAACTTGTTGGGAAAAGTGCCTCAAATTCCTATTATGGATTTAATTGGTTAACCACTTGGGTTCCTTAATAAAGAATGAAAATTAATTAGGTTACTTTTGGACTTCCTTGGGGTGAAAGAAAATAATAATCCTTGGTGTGGATGGGAAGGTTATTCTTTGTTATGTATGGAAATAATATCCTTTGTCAAAGAAGTATTGTATTGCTTGTCCACAAAGTAAAAAGAATTGAAATTTGATAGATAGACAGTGTTGCAAAGTATTTGATGGCTTTTGTCCAAGGTCCACCCTTTGAGGTGAGGAAAAAAAAATCACAAAATTGAGGGTGAAACAAAAAGAGAAAAATAAAAATAAAAAAGATTTTTTGCTTGGGAGGTAGTGCAAGGAGAAGAATTAAGCGTGAAACCAAGAGAGAGCCAAAAAAAAATTTGCTTGGGAGGTAGTGCAAGAAGAGAGACAGAAAGGTTTGGATTTTCCCTTAGATAGATTTATGAGAGACGCACAAATCAATGAGAATTTGTTGAATTAATGCAGAGAAGTAAGAAGCAAAGGCTCATACATGTGTGAGAACAAAGAAGAGCAAGTGTTTCTTTCTTTACCCGGTGAGACATACATAAAAAGAATATTTGAGATTTTTTTTAGAGAAGGTTTTTGGGTGTTACAACAAGGAAGAGTTGTTGTATTCAAGATTAGTGAGATCACCAGTGAGTGCGTATTAATCTGTAAGAGATCAAATGTATTATTGTGTTTGGTGAGTAGCTCAACTAATTAGACATAAACTTGAGAAGCTATTGTAATTGACTTTATAATGTTGGAAATATTATGGATTTGTCGATCTCATGGTTTTTCCCTTTAATGAGAAAGAGTTTTCCACGTAAATCTTTGTATTCTTGTATTGGATTGATATCTTGATTATTAATTAAAATTATTTTTATAATTTCTTAATTCACATAAGAACTAGATTGTTGCCTCAATATATAAGTAGTATCAGAGCTTCTGTTGTCCCAACAAAACCATCACTTATGATGTGTTTGGATGGAGGGAGTAGAGGAAAGGGGATGAGATGGGGATAGTTTAATGAACCTTGTTTAGATGTTTTTTAGCAAGGCGTAGGGAAGGAGAGTGATTCCATTTATTTTAAAATTATTTGAATTATCAATTTTACCTTTATGATGTCAATTTATATTTATTTTTTAAAATTAGCAAATGAGGACCATAATGATCGATTATATGATCATTTTATTCCTTTCTGCTTATTTTTTAAAACATTCAAATAAGGGGAAAATGTAATCATTCCTCTTACCGCTCCACTCTCCTCCCATTCCCCTCTTACCCTCTATTCTTCTCCCCCTCCAAACTTCCAAACACACCACTAAAATTTGTTGGATACTAAAAGTGATCACTTTAAACTTTGGAGTTTAATGTTTAGGGACCAATTTTACTCTTATGATGTTAATTTATATTTATTTCTTTAAAATTAGCAAATGGGGACCATAATGATCAATTATATGATTATTCCACTCTCATCTGCTTAATTTTTAAAACATTTAAATAAGGGAAAAAGGTAACAATTCCTTTTCTTGCCCGTCCCCTCTCCTCTCCTTCCCCCCCTTACCCTCTACTCTCCTCCCCATTTTTTTTCTCTCACCACACATGTTACGCCTCCCTTTCATCTTTGTTTTTCACATCTCTCACGCTTTCTTTTCTTCTTTCTTATCTCTTCCTCAGGTCTTCTGATTTTATTAGCATTGATGTGGAGAAAGTAATTAAGAACCCAGGGGAGCCATGCATATTAGTATATATAAATAAATAAATGTTAATAAAATCTTCACAGCCTTGACCTCAACCCAATTGGGTTTGTCAATGGCCAAGCCCCAAAAAGTTTTAATGATTCTAATGTATACAACCATCATGGCCCAATAAACACACCCTATCCTGGTCTCCTAGTCATGGTTTAGATTTGTTGGTATATAAATATTATATTTCCTATTCCTCTTCGTATTAGACATTCTCCCAAACCGTCCTATTTTACCTATTTAAGTCCAACTCCCTCATTATCGGTCTCATTCATCCAAGCAAGCCCTAAATTAATTCTTGCTAACCCCTTTCTTTCTCTCTTTGTTTTGTTATTTTTCTTTAACGTGATGGAAGCGTTTCCAGGTTCCTCCAGCTCAAGATTCAGACCTACTTCTTCTGGCCTACATTCTAATAATCAATCACTGCGACTCAATTTATCGTTTGCTCTTTTAGCTAAACACTACCCGCAAGATGTCAATGCTTGGAGGAATTCAATGCTACAAGCCCAGCAGAACCCGGAAGCAAAAAATAGCCAAAACAATAATGAGATTGGTTCCGTCTCCGTGGCTCCTAGAGGTAAAGGAAGAGAACCCATCTTTTATGATTTTCTAGCAATCATGGAAAAGAATGATCTCCAACGTCAAGCAAGAGAAGCAAAAAGAATTGTGCCGACCACGAACAATGATGAATTGGAAGATGTCTCAACAGAATTGAGGTTGGGTCCTTATGATCCATGCATCACCAACAAGAGGAAAGAACCTGAAAACTTAGCTTTTGGAAACAAAAGAATGAAACTTCATAGCCATGAAGTTGAAAAAGAAGGTGGTGTTTCAATGGGTTTGACGCTTGGCTTTGTTGATGGTGACCCTTGGGTTATCAAGAAGATGATTGATGCAAGCGATATTGATGTACAATGCGCAAGGCTGGTTTTGGAGAAAGACTTAGTACAGCATCATATTATGACATTATGGGAGCAAAAACGCTTTAATGGTCTTAGTTACGGGGTACGAGTGGCTGTTTGGGATTGTGATACCAAATCAGAACATCTATTGGTATTCAAACTAAGGACAACTGGGAACTTCGGACAACTGGGAACTTCGTCTTCTTTCACGATTGGGTCAAGGAGTTTGTGATTAGGAGGGGACTGAAAAAAGGTGATGTGATTGGACTTTATTGGGATCAAAGCAATTCAAGATTCAATTTTAGGGTTCTCAAGCGAAATTTCAACACACAATTCATTATGATCGACTAGTTTTCTGTGGCAATTCTTTCTAGTTTCTTTACAGAGTTCTTTGTCGATTTTCTAATACCTCGGCCATGGGAGCTTCCAAGAAAGTTAACTTTTTAGCTTGTGAATTTATTTATGTTTTGATTTAGCAGATTAGGAAACTATTAGTTTAATTATAGTTTAGCTTCTTTCTTTGTCTCTCTCTCTTAAACACTCATGGGAGATGAGAAGAAAGTAACTTTTAGCTTATGATACTTTTATTTTGTTGTGATGTACTAGATTACATAATATTAGAGAAGAAAGTAACTTTTAGCTTATGATACTTTTATTTTGTTGTGATGTACTAGATTACATAATATTAGATCTCTCTCTCTCTCTCTCTCTCCCCAAAACTTTTTATATACATACTATTTATGACTATGTGTTTGACATTACACTTTGACTATTACTGTTTGGGATCCAAAGTTAAAACTTTGAAATTATGAAATGTGTATTTTTTTTTCTTGGCAACAAGCCAACATTAATTGGATTTTTAGTTAAAGGAATATTGGACATATTATGAGATAATTGGATTTTTAGTTACATGACTCAATATCAAAGCAACTAAACAACTCTCAAAAGAAAATTTTATTATTTCTTGCTTGTATAAGAACAATAAGCAAACTACCAACATTGTAATTTAATTGGTATTGACTAATTTCCTTTTTTAAAAAAAAAAACATGATGCAAATCTTCCAATTCTAATTATCGAATTATCAACAATAACAAAAAACAATAAGCAGACAAATTGGGAGCTAAGAATATCCCTAAAATTATCATGATGGTACTCTATCAAGCCACCCGTCTTGATTAAGGAACTTTGATGTTGAATACTGATTTAGATCCTGGTCCTTGACAATCAACCTCAGCATACGTAAACTTTTCCCTAAAATTTTTGCCCAAAAAGAAGCAATTTTGGTTCAAACAAAGTAATGACTATTTGTTAAGAGTAAAACTTAGATATATGCCCTTATGTGCAATATATTAGGTTACTTAATTAAATGGAAAATTATATTTTAGACCCTATAGTTTCCAAAATAACAGATTAAACCCCAAAGTTTCAAAAATTAACAAATTAAACCTTGAGTTTTCAAAAGTAACAAATTAAACCTTATAGTTTTCAAAGTAACAGATTAAATCTCAAAGTTTGAAAAAGTAAAAAATTAAATCTTGAGATTTCGAAAGTAAAAAAATTAAACCTTGAGGTTTCAAAAAGTAATAACTTAAACCTCAACCCATACAAGAGAGTTAACTTTTTAGCTTATGAATTTATTTTATGTTTTGATTTAGCAGATTAGGAAACTATTAGTTTAATTATAGTTTAGCTTTTTTCTTTGTCTCTCTCTCTTAAACACTCATGGGAGATGAGAAGAAAGTAACTTTTAGCTTATGATACTTTTATTTTGTTGTGATGTACTAGATTACATAATAATAGATCTCTCTCTCTCTCTCCAAAACTTTTTATATACATACTATTTATGACTATGTGTTTGACATTACACTTTGACTTTTACTGTTTGGGATCAAAGTTAAAACTTAATTTGAAATTATGAAATGTGTATTTTTTTCTTGGCAACAAGCCAACATTAATTGGATTTTTAGTTAATGGAATATTGGACATATTATGAGATAATTGGCATACAATATGGACAAATCAACAACTAGGATAACAATATACTATGGAAAAGTTCACTTCATGTCAATTTCTCGGCGAAAAGAGTACACATGAAACAATAAAAGTTAGTACATGACTCAATATCAAAGCAACTAAACCTCTCTCAAAAGAAAATTTTATTATTTCTTGCTTGTATAAGAACAATAAGCAAACTGCCAGCATTGTAACTTAATTGGTATTGGCTAATTTATTTTAGAAAAAAACCATGATTCAAATCTTCCTTTTCTAATTATCGAATTATCAACAATAACAAAAAAAGCAATAAGAAGACAGATTGGGAGCTAAAAATATCCCTAAAATTATCATGATGGTACTCTATCAAGTCATCTGTCTTGATTGAGGAACTTTGATGTTGAATACTAATTTAGATTTTGGTCCTTGACAATCAACCTCAACATACATAAACTTTTCCCTAAAATTTTTGCTCAAAAACACTGTTTTAATTACACCACCACAAAAAAAAAAAAAAAAAGTTGCCACAAGCAATTTTGGTTCAAACAAAGTAATGAATATTTGTTAAGAGTAAAACTTAGATATATGTCATTATGTGCAGTACATTAGATTACTTAATTAAATGGAAAATTACATTTTAGACCCTATAGTTTAGGGTTGTTAA
>OU015770.1:33450074-33471821 GCA_907173295.1 Fagus sylvatica
AGAGAGAGCACAAAGCATCATTCTTAACAATTAGCAGTTAGAGGTAACAAAAGATAAACAGGTAATTCACATACTAAGTTCACCTTCTGAAATGACAACCTTTCTTTTGGGTACACCACTCTCTTTCCTTCAACTTCAATCTTGTAGACAACATCCAGCCCACAAAGCACCTTGCCAAAGACAACACGGCATCCATCCAACCTTTAAAGGAAACCAAAAGCTAATATTGGCCATTTCCAACTTCGTTACAAATCAAGAATATATGTACTCTTAAAAATGCTATTCTATAAGTATGTTATAGATGCTCCCACAAAAGATAAATACTGGCTAGTTTTGACAATTGTAATGAAGAATTGCAATCTGTTGGTATCTAGCCCAACATTTGCCATTGAAAAATCTCTGTTAGTAAAAATTCCAGATAAGTTATGTTAAGGAATCCCACATAGGTTAGATAGGAAAGTTGTGTTAGTAGTTCTATGTATAAATAGGACACCTCACAATACATTGTAATCATCCAAAATATCATATAGAGAATATAATAAATAGGACGTAGGCTCACATAGCCGAACCACTTGAAAACCCTAGCCTCCATTCTCTTCATCTCTCTCAATTATATTTATCTCCATTATTATTTCTATTAGATTTAGGTTTTCTACATGGTATCAGAGCCCTAAAGCTCTAACGAGCAACTTCGTTCTTTCCACTTCCGCGTCTCATAAACCCATAAATCCTATCCCTTTCCACCATTCAAAAAAAAAATTCCTCCCATGCATAGCCACTACAAAGCTTTAGATCCATTGTCTCCCAACCCAATTCAACCAACCACTACCATAAAATAAGAGATCTTCCATCAATCTACAAAACCGAGGAAAAATCAAGCAGATCCAAGCAGACACGCGCCCCCACACACGGCAACTATCCTCAGAAACATTCACCGCGCCGCCGGAGCTACCAAGTTTCAGATCTACAGCATTCAGGCATCGATCAAGAAAAAGGAAACCACAAATCGGTAGATCGGCGGCCGATCTACTCACCACCGCAAAAAAGGCGAAATCGGAGTACGCACATGCCGCCACGCGCTTGTCGAAATACCGGCCGTCTGATGGAGTTCTCTCATGCGCTGCACGCGCCTCCTTGTTGTTCTTGAAATGTGTCACCAATCAGAAGGCGCCACGTTATCCTCTGACCTGCGGTTTGCTAGACACGAAAAAAAAAAAAAAAAAAAAAAAAAAAAAAAAAAAAAAAAAAAAAAAAAAAAAAAAAAAAAAAAAAAAAAAAAAAAAAAAATAAAAAAAAAAAAAAATTGTATTCATTTTATTTTAGGTTTTATTTGCATTTTATTTTTTATTTGCAATATTCAAAAAAAAGAAAACCAAAACTGGTAGTGAAAAAAAAAAAAAAAAAAAAGAAGTGTATATTTTTTTTTCTTTTCTTTTATTTGCATTTAATAAAATTAAAAAAAAAAAAAAAAAAAATTTCGAATTTCAAAATTCAAAAAAAAAAAAAAAAAAAAAAACCATTTGTGGGATATTTTTTATTCTATTTTCCTGAGTCACGATCGAGCCAAGCCATTGAGCCACTGAGCTGAGATCCCGAGCTAAGACCATTTCAAGATCCGAGCCTCTGAGCTACTGAGCCATGATCCGAGCCATCGAGCCATGATTCAACCAAGCCAAGCCGAGATCGAAGTCTCCAAGCCAAAATCCAAGCCACCGAGCCTCTGAGCCGAGATCCGAGCCATCGGCTCGAGTTACAAGCTAAGCCGAGTTGAGCCAAGATATTTGAGTTATTTTTTTGTAAACAAACTCAAAGGTTTCATTAAAATTACACCTTGAGTTTGAAGGGGAATGTTAAGGAATCTCACATAGGTTAGATAGGAAAGTTGTGTTAGTAATTCTATGTATAAATAGGACACCTCACAACATATTGTAATCATCCAAAATATCATATAGAGAATATAATAAAGATGTAGCCCATTGGCTACATCATGTGGACGTAGGCTCACATAGCCGAACCACTTGAAAACCCTGATATGGTTAATAGGTAGACTTAGATGGCCGACACCTGTATATTGGGGGTGTTGCGTGATGTGGACCCAATTGTGGGAAGCACTGTTATTAGTCTTGGAAAATCATGTGCTTGACTATGACACTTCGGAATGTAGGGGTGTGACATTGGCTCTATATAAGTTCCTTACTTTAGAGGAGAGACTACAGAAAAATTTGTTGGGTATATATCATGTGATTCTGTAAAAATAAACAACAACAACAAAAAATCTGTCATTGTTAATAAACAACAAAAACTCACAGTGAATACAATATGAATAGATTAAGTCTAGCGTTTGACTCTATGCGCTTAAGACAGATTGCGCCCTTCACACTATTATCTTAGTGGTGCTTTGAGACTCATGGACGTCTGTCTCCCAGGATAAAATGATCTTCGCATGCAAAAGAAGCACAAGCAATCTCCGTGCATAACGAACATAACTAGTGTCTCTTTCTCTCTCTTTATGCAAATGAGACTCTCAAAATCCTAGGAAATAATTAACTCAAAGCAACTTCAAAAATAAACTTAAAAAGTTAGTTTTTAAATGAATGAGGGGACACTCTATTTATAGATAGAATCACACCTCTTCGGAAAATGGGTGAGATGAATAGTCACAACTATTCAGAAAAGACACAACATTTGGGGAAAAAGGAAAAACAATATATTAATAAATACATAAATTAGATAGACTAGGCCTAACCCACATGGATCTACTTGGCCTACTTTTAGGAGGCAATTTCTCATTCACTCTTAACCATTTTTCCAACAATCCCCCACATGAATAGAAATTGACAAACACAATGCAAATGACAATGTAGACACAGAGAGAGTAGAAGAAAAGTTACTACATAAGGAAAGATAGCTTTTGGCTTTGAATCTTCCATAGTGAAAGACTATCGGATATACTGGCTAAATAATGGATGCGATGCCTTGAATTGCTCAGCTGTTTGTGTATACCAAGACAATAGAATTCACACAGCTCCTTTTCGAACACAGTTAGTTCTCATTATTGTGCTCATTTTGGCCCTTAACACCTTCCTGGTTTCATGAGTGTTTTAGAGAATTTAGCCTTAAAATTCTCATTAAAGCGGCCATATTTCACACTTACATATGTGATTTCTTATTGAGAGTATCCTACTGCTACCTCACTTGGATTTCTAAGGTATAAGAATCATTAAAAGCATAGCTTATCCTAAACTTTTACAAGCATCACTATTTCATCATAGGAATGGATAGGAGATGTTATCTCCATAGTGATACTACCAAGTCCAACACAATTCGGTTGTCCCTTTGAACCTAGATCTTTGGATCTCCAGTCAGCTAGGTAGGGTTGCCATTATGGGACTTATATTATAGGCTTTAAATCCATTCCCCTCGATGAGCAAATTCCTCTTGAATATCTTTTTATATTCTAGAGATTCACAACCGGGTGGCCACCAATTACCATGCATGGATTTGTAAGATGGATTGATTGACAACCTCTTTATAGAAACTAGGTTTGGATATTGTTCCCTTGAAACTATCAAGTTCATTTTCTAACATAAAAGTTAGGAAAATCTGGACCAAACGTTTTTTACGTTTTTGTCCTCTTACTACGTCTAAGCTCAATCTCATTCTTCTCTTCCATCAACTTTTGATCATGAGAGGTACTAGACGTAGACTCCAAATTCCTTTTAAGGGAATTTGTTTCTTGTGTAGATATATATGAAAATATATTCTCAGGATTAAATACACAATTAATCAATTGTTTTTGGCCTTATCTTTATCTTTTTAGGAATAAGAACTGCCACTTAAACCAAATACCTCCACAGTTTTGAGAATTCCTAGGAAAGCATACGACATTTCCAAGATTCATAGGGTATCTCATTGGTTTACTTTTGAGGCAATTTATTGAGAATACAATTGGCAAGAAGTACAGCTTCCCCCACACATTTTGAGGTAAACCAAAAATTATCAACATCACATTTATCATTTCCTTCAAGGTTCTATTTTCCATTCAACAACTCCATTTTACTAAGGTAAATAGGGTGCAATGGTTTGACAAACAATACCATGTTAAGAACAGAACTCACCCATAGGTGATTCATATTCCCCACCTCTATCACTCCTAAGAACCTTTATCTTTTTATTAGTTGATTCTCAACTTCTTTCTTATAATGAATGAAACTCTCTAATGCCTCATCCTTGCTCCTTAGCAAGTACACATAATAGTACCTTGTGCATTCTAAGTATTAGATAACTCAAGAAAATCAACAGTGACATGTAACACATATATTAATATCCAATTAATTTTGAACATGTCCAACATGTATATATATATACATACACATACATATATGTTATCATACAGGACTACACATGCTTAAGTAAATTTAACAACTCCTACATGATCACCAATGTATCATACATATCAATTCAAGAATTATTTATCCATAAAATGAATATTGGATTTACATATAATTTAAGAAATTACTAAACATCCAAATTATTTACTTAAAATCATGTCCAAAGATTTCAAAACCATTTGTTAACCTATAACAGTCCCACACTTTCAATAATAACAATTCAAATTACTCAAATTTGAATTTTCTCAATTATTATACATATATTTACATAAAGTAAAACATGTTCACTCTCCACATAAATTAAATAAATATCATGCGAACACAAATATATTATTTAATATATGAAACATGTTAAACACATAATTACATGCATCTCTAAAAAATTTCATTACAAAATAAACATTTTGGCTTAGGGGGTGAACTGCACTCTCCCTCATTGAGAGTGGACAAAACCATAAAATTAAAATTTCCATCAATTTATACTTCAAAAAATTAAAACGAAGCTAATATGATGTCCCATTATGACACCCCCACATCCAAAATATTTACAATACATAATATGAATTTTCCATGCAAAGATATTAATTTTTACATGTTTCACATTCCCTCACTCTCCCATTTATTAATAAATAAAGCACAATAAATTAATTTCGAATACTTTTATTTATTACAAAAATATAAAAACATGTTATTAAAATTTAGTAATAGCCTATAAACCAAAATTGACTAACAGTTTAGTCAAATGGCCAAGGGGTGGAACACACTCTCTCATAACCAAGAGTGGGCATCATTTTGGAGAGTCATCTTCAACCTCCAGTAACTATAATTTTCTAAAATTTTCAAAAAACAACCAAAACTTCTAACACTTATATCTCTCTCAATTCTTATCCGAATTAAGCAAACCACATATGGATGGAAAGCTTATGAGATATAGAATCCAACCATGCCTTTGGTTTTCTGAAATAACCAAATTATTACACGAAAATCAAGGCACAAAGTTTCGGCCCACAAAAAATAGGTATTCTATTTTTCTCAAACCACACATCCAATGGCTATGAAATTTTAAAGGAAAGTTACTGACATATATATGTACAACATACTGAAATATCATAGTCTAATTCAACCAAATGAGACGTCTACCATGTGAGACCCTTATTCAAGCATAGATAATGCAAATTCACAATCCATAATTATTTTCAACATTTTCTCATCAAGAAACATTCTAGAAAATATAATTAAATATATCAATTCAAATTTCACATTAAATTTTCACAGAAATCACAATAAATTTAAATCAATCTGTCTTAAGATTGTTGGGTATATATCATGTGATTCTGTAAAAATAAACAACAACAACAAGAAATCTGTCATTGTTAATAAACAACAAAAACTCACAGTGAATGCAGTATGAATAGATCAAGTCTAGCGTTTGACGCTATGTCCTTAAGACAGATTGCGCCCTTCACACTATTATCTTAGTGGTGCTTTGAGACTCATGGACGTCTGTCTCCTAGGATAAAATGATCTTCGCACGCAGAAGAAGCACAAGCAATCTCTGTGCACAACGAACGTAACTAATGTCTCTTTCTCTCTCTTTATGCAAATGAGACTCTCAAAATCATAGGAAATAATTAACTCAAAGCAACTTCAAAAATAAACTTAAAAAGTTAGTTTTTAAATGAATGAGGGGACACTCTATTTATAGATAGAGTCACACCTCTTCGGAAAAGGTGCGAGATGAATAGTCACAACTATTCAGAAAAGACACAACATTTGGGAAAAAAGGAAAAACAATATATTAATAAATACATAAATTAGATGGACTAGGCCTAACTCACATGGATCTGCTTAGCCTACTTTTAGGAGGCAATTTCTCATTCACTCCTAACCATTTTTCCAACAAAATTTGGTTTATTACCAAAACTGTTATAAAATAAAAGATATAGCAAGAGAAATGAAGAGTAGAAACTCTTTTGAGAACTTTCTTATAAGGTGGTCATCTAATACCAAAGAGAATTCTCTTATTGAATTCAAAGTTCTTTTGTCACAAAACTGAAACCACATATATATATATATATATATATATATATATATTGATTCAAGTACATTATTCATATAATAATTCATATTACCATGCAAGTGTACCATTCACTCAATAATTTACTTGTCGGCAGCAATCATTCATCAGCATTTTCTGCAATCATTCATAACACTTTCCCTTGAATGACCACTCACAAAGAATAAGCCTTATTAAAACCTTGCCAAGGAAAAACCCAGTGAGATAAAAACTAGTGGCGAAGGAAAAAGAATACAATATTATTGTGAATCTTTAAGTGCCTTTGGATTGCCTCATTAAAATCGTGCAAAGGAAAACCCAGTGGGAAAAAACCTTAGGGAAGAAAAAAGAGTACAATCAACACATATCCTTCAGAGTATTTACTCCCCCTCATGAGTACATAGATCTTCAATGGTCAATGAAAAGATCCTTGACGCATGCCAATATTATTAACAATCTTCTTGAATGTCATAGTTGGCTAAGTTGTAACTTGATCGTATCTGCTTGACATCAGTATCATCGCTCTTCTAGAGCTTATGTGTATAAAAGAATTTTAGGTGAGATGTGTTTGTTTCATGAATTGCTACATCTTTGTTCACTTGATAAATTTTCATGCAATAGCAGTATTGTCACAAGTTAATAATATTCTATTTCTGATCGTCATTGGTTTGGATCAGAAAGATATTGTGCGTCTGTATTTCCTATTAACTGTGGATTTGATTTATAGGTTCAAGTGCAATTTGCAAAATACATTAGAGTATCAATTGCACTAATATATGGTACTTCAAGATCAAGAATTTCTTCATCTTCTTCTTAAGGGCGAAAATGGTCATTCTTAACATCAAGTGATCAATCAACCATTGGAGTATTCAAAGGATAAGTTCTATTCATATGAAAGTGTTTCAGGACTTCCTTTGTGTGTATTGACTGGTGAACAAGAATTCCATTTGGAAAGTGTTCAACTTGCAAGTCAAGACAAAATTTTTGTTTTACACAGATTTTCACCTCAAGCTCATTCTTTAAATGATTGGTGGTTTTGTGAACTCTTCAGGAGTTTCCACAACATATACAGCAATAGTAGCAAATCAGGATTCTCATTCCTTAATGCATGGACAAATATGGATTTTTCTTAAATTTTTCTTTAAATAAATATTCGCTAAGACAATTGTACCACATGCACTCAGATTGCTTTAAACCATATAAGAATTTTTGTTACTTGGTAGAATATATGCTTTAGGTATTTTATATCCTTTAGGGATTTTAAATTTTATGCTTCATGCATTCCATATCCTTCAGGGATTTTAAATTATATGCTTCAAGAATCTTTGTTACTTGGTAGAATATATCCTTCAGGGATTATATGTTTCAGGCATTTCATATCCTTTAGGGACGTTCAATAATTCTTATAGATATGCGCATATCCAATTTTTCTGTAACTACCAAGCTAATCAAAATCCTGAATAAAATTGTATCCATTACAAGAGCATATATTTCTTTATAATTAATACTAGATTTCTGCAAGAAACCTTATTACATAAGTCGTACTTTATACTTCATAATTTTATTAAATTTTCATACAAATACCCACTTGTGTTTAAATAGGCATTACACCTTTAGGTGTATGGACTACAGGTCCAAATATTTCATATTTTACTCATGAGTTTAGCTCTATTTGAATTCCATATTGGCCAATCATTTCTACGTCGATATTTTTCGACGGTTTGTGGTTCAAATTCATCATCATTATTTCTGGTAATGTTAAGAGCAAATATATTGTCGACAACAGATTTATTTCTATCCCATATTTCTCCTGTATTTAAATAATACATCAAGATCTAGTAATTCCAGGTACCTTTTCTCTTTAGGGAGATTCCACTTTAGGGGATAACTCTTCTGGAGTTTCCTCTTCTGGAGGTTTATTTTCAGAAGATATTATGTACAATTTTGGATAGATTAATTACCTTTTTGCCTGTTTTATAGGTATAACCTCTTCAGGGGCTGCGACTTGCTTTTCTTGTGTTTTCCTCTTATGGATAATCTTATCTTTAGCACTGACAAATCTTTCATGCTCCAAACGTGTCTTAGATACACTTACTACTATATCAATTAATTTAACTTCAGGGAATTCAATCCCTATTGGGGTATTAGCAACTAGAAAATGGGATTTCAAATTTTCTTATTGTCAATGAATACATGTAATAATTGGTTTGCAATACCTTACAAACAAATAATTCTTTGAACTTACAATTCATATTGATTTGTGTAAGGATCAAGATAAGATAGTTTTGTCATGCTTCTGGCAACGAATTTTCTCCCCCTAATGGTGGGGAAACTATTTCAAAATTATCATGATTGTATATAATGAAATTCATATCAAAATATAATCAATCAAGTACATAAATTCGAAGCATGTAAACACATTATCAAGATACAATCATTACTATTATTACAACAAGGAAATTAGATCAATTTGAGATATAATGTCCCTTGCCGTGCTCCTGAAGTACAGATTAATTAAGCAATCAGGAAAGGATATGGGTGGACAATCATATACAAGTAGCTCTCTCTCTCTTCTATCATACAAAGTCGCAGGAGTATTAACAGTGTATGCCAGAAATCTTTCCAGCGACTTGGGGGATGAGAAAGATACTTCACCTAAGAAGCATGATCAAAGATAATTTTGCTTCGTAGGAATTTGATAAAAAATAATCTTGCTTTTGTTTGAGAACATTAAATTGTTGATTTTATAAATCAGTTTGTGATGCTGCATCCTTTTAGAGTATAATCAGAAGAATTGATGAGAGAGTAAGATCAGAGAGGTGCGATATGTAATGGAGAAGAGAAGCGAATTTATAGGATAGACATGTGGGTGACTGAACGGTTCAGAAGGCGCTACGTGTCTAGCTTATCCAATTACCCACACCAGAGACACCAATGATTCAGGAAGTTTGAAAAATGATAGATACTTTTTCAAAAAGAAAATCTTGTCGACATATCGAGTCCTGAGTCAGTGACTTTTCCATATACGTTGAATCTCGAATTTCAACAAACGTTGAAATTTGAGGAAAAGGTGTCTCGAGAATCGGATGATAGGTAATCACATAGATTGTTTTCATTTCATTCAAAAATTTGAAGTTTATTTATCACACTCTGGTTTTCGATGAACTTCGTTCATCATTTTCAAAAATTATATCTTAATCTCTCATTAGATTTTCTAGGATGGCTTCATCTTTTTCTCAAAACAACCATAATGCAATTAATCTAAATGCTGTGCCTAGTGCAGCGCCAGACCTCTGGTGTCCATACTTCTTATCCCTGAACGGCCCTGTCACGGTAATTGATTCCGTGATACTAAGTGGTACAACTACAACGACAGTAGCTGCGGGTCTCCTCACTCCAAAGGATGGAAGAGTGTTGGCTAGGAGGACAGATCCTCAAACCATTAATGACTCAATGGCACTCACTATTCAGTGTGTTGCCTCTGTTTCTAACATGGGACGACGTCTGCATGTTAGAAATCATGAAATTCGAGCGCTGCGCTCCCAAGTTACCATTCTGTAGCGGTTGCTCAAAAACAACAAGAAGAAACTAGTGGAGCTTAAACAGGAAAATAAAGGTCTGAAGAATCTCGTGGATTCTTTTGCTAATGATTTAGTAGCACGGTTCACAAAACAGGATAAGACCACAACCGAGCTTCAAAAGCAGTACGAGAGGCTACTGGTTGAGGTGAAAGAATTGGCTTCTTGCCCAATTCCTTAAAAAAATGTAGTGGCCTCCTTTTCTAATAAAATCATGTTTGTTAATGATGAGGTTATTTCACCTTTCATGCATGGACATATACACATACATACATACAATTGGGCATACAATCTAGTGTTCAAAATTAAATGGATAAACATAAAATCTTTCCCAAGAGAATTAATTTAATCGGATTACTTTACTCATACCAAGTTCTCTATGAATTGTATAGGAATGATCCTATTGGAGAAGTTTCATGAGTATGTCAGCCCATTGATATACTTAACAAATTCAAGTACAACGTGCCCATCTTTTGTACATGATCTTTAAGAAGATTGTATTAAATCTCAATATATGCAATTTAATGAGATTCTTTAAACATAACAAAATGTAATAATATGATCAAGAAGAATATGTTAACTGGTATGGATATTCAATCAAATTATTAATTATACATTTGTATCCTAGAAGAAATCAAATGAGTGACATCCAAAATAACTCATGTGATCTTCTGGATCAGTCTGATCTTCTGGATCAACAAAATTTATTGTTAATAATTTCACTTCAGGTGGTAAGGTGTAATATCCCTTTTGAGAGAAAATTTGAGTACATCCTTCTTGATTTTGTTCATACTACTTCTATGTCCACAACCCTTATTTTCTTTAACTATCAAATGACGTTTCATTCACTTCAAGGAATGGTATATAACTGGTCGGATAGAACTTGTGGATTTTTAGCAAAATCTTATTATTTTGTTTAACCAATAGAAGACAATATATTAGTTCAGAGTTCTTCTTGAACTTAAATTCTTGATATTGCTACTTCAGGAGCACTTTTGAGACATAATATATAATATATGATTTTCCATTTTTCAACATGTCTTCTTCAAAGATTTTCCCTCACATAATTTAATTGTGAGCTGATTTAGAAAGTGCAGAATTTTACTCACACCTTTTAAAATTTTGCAACTTCAGGTGTATCAAGTGTAAAGTTGTATTCACTAACACTTTTATAATTTTGTAACTTCAAGTGCATCCATTTATAATGAGTTCTTGTAAGGTGCAGCTTCTGATGCATCATACTTCTCTCTTAAATCATTTCATAAAATTAGGAGATCCCTTATTATAAGGTATTCAGTCCTTTTAATCCATCATATAGATAATGATGAATAAAAATCATAACTTTTATACAATCCTGCTAGGATGCGTGGTTGTCATCTTAATAAGCTTAAGAAAAAGATACGTGTCACAAATAATTAATAATGTTAGCCTCAAAGTTTCAATACCTATTAATTGGCTAATTAATCTAAGGACATTCATGTAGTTTTGATGATAACCATGATTTTAAGTTATTCATAAATAATATTTTCATATGAACTAACGATTTATGTTTAAAGCATAATGTTGACTATTGATTTAATTGGACCAACATGGCCAATTCAAATATCAAGCAAATGCAAAGTCGACAAGTTGCAAATTCACTGAAGAACAAAGTCATCAAGTCTCAAGACAAAGAAATCAAAGCTCAAGAATCATGTTCCGAGACATATGAGAAGTAAGAGTTAGGTTTTGTAAAGTTTATTAAGATTTGATCTTTAAGGCTCAACTTTAAAACCAACTTAAATTGATTTTAAAAAATAACGGTTAGTTTGATTGCAATTCAATACAAATAAATTAATTATGGCTGAAAAATTTTTTGAAGCAGAAAAGTTTTCAAAATATTGACAAAGTCAATATTAATGGCTAGATATTTTGATATTTAAAGATAGCCATGTGAACACAAAGAAATCTCTTACTGTGAAAAATTTATGAAATAGAAAAATTTTCAAAATATTGACAAAGTCAATATTAATGGCTAGATATTTTGATATTTAAAGATAGCCATGTGAACACAAAGAAATCTCTTACTGTGAAAAATTTATGAAATAGAAAAATTTTCAAAATATTGACAAAGTCAATATTAATGGCTAGATTGATTGATATTTAAAAATATCCAATGTGAACACAAAGAAATATCTTACAGTGAAAATTTTCTGAAATTGAAAAGCTTTTAAAATCTTAACAAATGTCAAAGAAAACAACTTGATTGATCGAAATTCAAAAATGCAAGACAACCATATCAATTACGGCTAAAAATTTCTTAAACAGAAAATAAAGTCAAAGAAAATAACTTGATTTATTGAAATTCAAAAATGCAAGACAACCATATCAATTATGGTAAAGATTTCTAAAAAGTTTTCAAAATATTAAACAAAGTCAAAGAAATTGGCTAGATTGATTGAAAATTAAGAAGAATGCAAGAAAACATGATAACGGGAAGAAAACAATTATGGCTATAAATACTACTCATTCTTCATTTCTGAATAATAGAGCATACAAGAGAAATCAGAGAAAGAAAAAAAAATATCTTTTACATCAATCCATCCTTCTCAAGCTTATATTTTCATATCATTCAAAATCCTTGATTGAAAATCAAATTCCTCTAAATACTCTTTGAGCCATATTGATCAAATCTTTGATATACTATTAGAGTGAGCATATTGTGTACAACTACTCTTTGAGAGAGCCATATTTTGTACAACAATCCTTTGTTGAAACTATTGAGTGTTTTTGTTAGGGTTTTGGTATAAATCCTAAGTAGTGAAAAGGATTTTTCACTGGGTGGTTACTCTTCACCGTGTAAAGAAGATTTGTGGGTTTTGGTATAAATCCTAAGGAGTGAAAAAGATTTTTCACTCGGTGGTTACTCTTCACCGTGTAAGGAAGATTTGTAATGGTTTTGATCTTCACCCGAAAGAAGATTGTCAAATAGTGGATTTGGGAATCCTCAAGAAGTGTTCTTGAGGCAGGGACGTAGGCGGGGAAGCCGAACCTCGATAACAATCATTGTGTTTGATTTTCTCTATCTCTATCTCTTACTTATTCAATTGCTTATATATGCTTGTGTTTGATTTTCTATCATATCTATATTGCAATTGAATTGTGTTCTTAAATTTGTTTAATCAGTTTTTGCTAATTGAAAATAGTTTTTAATTCCGCATTTAAATCGAAAAAGTTTGCCTCAACCTAAATCACCCTCCCTCTTAGGTTGATATTTGGGTAACTAATAGATATGTATACAAAAGTAATAAACATATCTTACATAAGTATAATGGGATTGCATAATTTATAATTGACCATATTTGATAATATCATTAGATATAATATCTTTACTATAAAAACCCATAGGATTTTATAATCCATAAACATAAAATTTATAGACTATAGATCAATATAATAACATATAAGTAAGATAATAAAATTATCAATTCTTAAGAATAAAACTTACTGTGGGTTGGAGACAGAGTGAGAACAACTCCTTTCTTAAGATTTGGTTAGAGTTTTGTGCTGATAACGTGTTATAAAATAAAAAATATAACAAGAGAAATGAAAAAAAGAAACTCTTTTGAGAACTTTCTTATAAGGTGGTCATCCATATCAGAGAGAATTCTCTTATTGAATTCAAGTTTTCTTATATCTCCCTTTCAAAACTGAAACCACATATATATAATGATTCAAGTGCACTATTCATATAATAATTCATGTTACTATGCAAGTGTACTATTCATTCAATAATTCAGTTGTCGGCAGCAATCATTCATCAGCATCTTCTGCAATCATTCATAACAAAAACAAAATTGTCCTTGGGTTTCATTTTCATTTTTCCAAGACATTTGAAATCCGTGGCCATGGCAAGTTTCTCATCAGTCTCGGCTGCTGCAAGAAGGTATGGCAATTTTGCTATCTTGCTCACATTTCATGTTTGCAAATATGTGAGATTCTATGAGAATAATATTTTTTTAAGTGAGTTTAAGTTATTTATCTTGACCATATGATAAATAATAATTACTGTGAAATGTACCCAATAAATTTTAAATCCTATTGTATATATTAAGAAAAAATTATGAATAACTTAACAAATTAAAATTATATATATATATATATATATATATAATGTTAAAGAAACTGAATGAAACTGTTTCTTAAATAATATTTTTATTTGTTTTGTTGGACACTGCATGCAACACCTAGGAGAGGTAACAAATATCTTGTGTAGTTGTGCCATCTAAAATGTCAACTAATAAAAGTGAGAGTTAATATTATGTAAAAATGTGACAGGCTAGAAGGAAAAGTGGCACTGATCACTGGTGGGGCTAGCGGCATTGGTGAGTCCACTGCAAGACTCTTCTCCAAACATGGAGCTAAAGTAGTAATCGCAGACATCCAAGATGACTTGGGTCACTCTGTATGCAAAGATCTAAATTCTCAATCCACATCTTTTGTCCATTGTGATGTCACCAAGGAAACAGACATTGGAAATGCTGTCAACCATGCTGTTTCCAAGTACGGTAAGCTAGACATTATGTTGAACAACGCTGGTATAGCTGGAGTAGCCAAACCAAACATCCTTGACAACACCAAGGCTGAATTTGAGCAAGTGGTTAATGTGAACCTAGTCGGTGCTTTCCTTGGTACCAAACATGCAGCCCGTGTGATGATCCCGGCTCGAAATGGTAGTATAATCACAACTGGAAGTATATGCTCAACGATAGGAGGGGCTGCAACACATGCCTACACAAGCTCAAAACATGGCGTGCTTGGATTAATGAGAAATACAGCAGTGGAGCTCGGACAGTTTGGCATTCGTGTGAATTGTGTGTCACCGTATGCGGTTGCTACACCCCTGTCAAAGGATTTCTTGAAGCTGGATGATGATGAAATTTACTGTGTTTATTCCAACCTCAAGGGAGAAGTTCTCAAGCCAGAGGATGTGGCAGAGGCTGCTCTCTATCTGGGAAGTGATGAGTCAAAATATGTAAGTGGACATAATCTTGTGGTAGATGGGGGCTTCACCATTGTAAATTCTGGCTTTTGTATGTTTGCACAATCTTAGGAATTGTCAATACCATACCCACAAAATCTCCACCAGTCATCTATTCTATGTAGAACCGATTAACTGGAAAACCAGTTTTTTATTTTAATAAAAATATGATGGAGATTCGTATTTTTTTTGTTAAAAACAAAAATTCCAATTACACTCCTTAAATTTAGTCAATTATCATAAGAGCTCTTTGATTATTGACTTTTATCAAAGCAGATGGAGATTTTAAGATGTGAGATGTGTAGATTTTTATTTTATTTTGAGAATCAAGTTTAGAAAACACCAAGCCCACAAAGAGATCCAAGACCAGCGACCCCAAACCGCCTAGCACCACTGTGAATCCAGCAACCCATCTGAAGGCCACAGATCTCAAAATCGATCTGCCGGTGACTGTAGGACTTGGGTGGTTGAGTGCAACAGAGAGAGAGAGAGAGAGGAAGGAATTTCCCATCATTCAAATGCTTTCTCAAACTTTTCTCTCACATCGAACATCATATAAGTTGAAATTCTTCCTCGGCACATGACTTGAGTTTCTCAAATCTTGCAAGAGAATACTTCACATACCTCATCACATTTTGAGCCTTTACGATTGGCTTGCTAAGGTCTTTCAAACCATCTTGCGCAAGAAGGTTCAAATTATGTGCACAACATCTAATATGCAGAAAGTCACACCTCAATATGCTTCTCTCTTTATCCTTCAATTTCCTCCTTAAGTAATTAACAACCACATCATTAATTAGAGCTCGTATCTACGGTAATTGTGAATACATAATCTCCCCACTTAAGCAAGCAAGACTCAAAAACATTATAAATGATCTCCCCCTTATGAACGGGTACTAGACAAAAAATTAAGATTTTCTTGTGATAGTTCCAATCACTACCAATGAAGTGGGTGTTGTTGAGACAAATGTAGTTTACGTTTTTCAAAGAAGTGGTCAAACAAACTCTTTTGACCAACACTTAAAATATTTTTTAAAATATCCTTATCCTTCATGTATAGTTTAATACTTTAATGCAATACCTAGCTTCAGTGACACGAAAGGAAAAGAGAAACCTAATTGCCTCTTGAATAATGGTTTTCCAAGTCAGTAAAGTCACTCCTCTACCTCATCAACAATGCTGAACAAACTTTTGTTGTTGTAATTGACAATAAGGGTACTTTGATAGATGAGATCTATGCCTTCACACTTGCCTGTTGTGACAAGGCGGTTGCAACCGCCATCACAACGTTGTTGTCCGAGGACTGAATGGCCTACATTGATTATGGAGGACTTAGTCCAAGTTGTGAAATCGCAATTGAAGGAAAAGAATTTACAAGGCATGTTGGAAGTGTATAACATTCAGGAGTCTTCATTATCCTCATCTGAAGATGATGAGGAGTCTTCAATATTGGAACGCTCTGATCTTTGGTTGGTAAAATGCGACAGACGAGGCTTAACGACAGTTGACATTGAAGCCTCAATCAAAAAGAGAAATTATTCATTATTCATGTTGTATTTACATGTGATTCTCTCAACCAAATAAACCATTATGAGTTTGGATGATTATTTGGCTCTTTAAAATTAGGAATGAATATGAAATCAACTTATTTGCATTACAAAAACAATATAGGACAACGAATGAGTGGACAACTTGGCGGTCGGTGAAGATGCGTGTGTGTGTGTATGTGAGAGGCAGAATTTACTAAAAAAGAAAGAAAATAATGATGAAACTCCAATGAAAACAAAATGCTTGTATATGTATATGGGTTTAACCTTTGGGTTGGGTCCTTAGATGTTTTTCCCTAAAACTCGAGATATCCGAATACCTGATTTATTTGAAATACAAGGCATGATAAAACACCTAAAGCCGTATCCGCGGACTACTTGGTTAAACTCATAATATCATGCTAATTCTTATGCATATTGTACTCTTCAGATCCATCCTACTCCTATACCACAATGTTATCTTTTGCAATTTGTGGGAGTGTCACCGAAGATTTTCATATGTTGGTTGAAGCCCACTGCAAACCTAATTAGCCATTATGATTCCAGCTAATGTCAAGAGGAAAGCAAATCCATTGATGAGATGTTTTTGTTCTTATACTAATGATTATGTTTGTTTTTCCCCTTCATTTTACTTTTGTTATTTTATGACACAAGAAGGAAGTTGCCGGCCAAAAAACAAAAAAGGTCATGGGTAGTTCAAGTTGGATTGAGATTGCAAATATTTTCATCTTAACCATTTATTTAAAAATAACTTTGTAAATGCATTTTAATATATTTGAAATAAAAAAATTGTTTATTGAAAATTTGTAACTTTTCTACTCGTCCATTAAAAAGTATTGCTAAAGCGATCTTGATCCATTGATCTTAGACTTGATATATATCCCTTAAACTTTTATTTTTATTTTTTATTTCTTTATTTAATGTAATGAAAGAAATTCCCATGGGAAAAGAGTAAAATATCTAGTAGTTTCGTTTTTTGATTTTTGATTTTTAAGTTTTAAATTTTACTTTTTATTAGCAGCAGACCATAATGCCCATTCATTAGTAACCGAGCACCATTAATGTTTTTTTTTTTTTTTCACCATTAATATTAAAAAATCATTAGACTAACACGTATATAGACCATCAATTTTGATGTTACTCTAGTTGATTAAGGGCCCGTTTGGCCCCACGATTTCAAGAGAGAAAAGCGCGATTTTAGTTGAAATCGCATAAATCTGTTCGTTTGGAAATCGCATAAATCTGTTCGTTTGGCTACGCGGTGTATACAAAATTGCGTTTTAAAAACTGCAAAAAATCCACGATTTCAAACCGAAGCTCATGGTTGCTTTTTTAAAAACGCAATTTTTATTTGACTGCAACCCATTTTTTTAACAAGCACAAAACCTAAAATATCCTTACCGTTTTGCTTATTTACGAAAATATCAAGCAAAATCCTACAAGTTTTCTAGCCCATTAGCGCGCAGCTAATTCCCTGTTCTTGATCTTTCTCTTTAACCTCTGTCCAAAGTCTTCTGCAACACATTTGAGGCATTCATTTTTTGTCCAGAAGGTGTTGTTTTTAACCTGCAAATTGAAAAGAAAAAAGAAGGCTACACGCCAAAACCATTTGTAAGAACGAGCACTCGCTGCAATTGAGTAGATCCATCTTCTGCAATTGAATTATTTATCTCTTCAATTTCAAAGAAGGCTACACGCATATAGTTGACTGTGGGGAAAGTGAAATGTGTGGTCACTGGTCAATAGTGTTTGTAGTGGTAAGTGAAAGTGAAATTGTTTTTATTATTATTTGTGGTGGAAAGTGAAATGTTCACTATATAGGTGAAATTGTTCTTATATCTCCGCAAGTTATTTTTATTATTAAAATATTATTATTATTATTATTATTATTATAATTATTACAATTTTTAGTATACACTAAAATGATAAGATAGTCTTAAAATTATAATTAAGTCCTTTTTTGGTAATTTGCACCTAAAACAATAATTTGTATCTAAATTTTACCAAACGCTTAATTGTGGTTTCAAAATCATGTTTTTAAAACGCACATTTTAAAATCGCTATTTTTTTTAAAACGCACTTTTTTAAACAGCTAACCCAAACAAACCCTAATTATCAGCACAAATCATTATTCACTCCTGCACTATATAATAGGTTAGGTCTCTTGAAAGAAAAAGCATCTTATGTCATAGTGATATGAAACACCCCATATAATTGGTGGATCCCTCCTATTTTTTAGATGAGGCCTAATTTTGAGGTGAGGCCTAGGACAGTCACCTATCTCGCCCTTGCTCAGGCCACCCCTGATCCCCACATACATGCATATTATTCACATGGTCTTTTTTTTTCTTTTTTGAGTAGCTTAATTTCCTTCCTTAACACGTGTATCCGTTCAATGTCCGTCGCTACACCTTCACATGGACATCCAACATCACCACGTGATTGTTAGTATGGTCAATGTAGCAGTACGTACCTTCTTATGATGTGAATTGAGAGAGAAGGAGAGAACCGTCTCATCCTTGTGACAATGTTGTCTCTCCTTAACAAATTGAAGTTCACAACAAGAATCAATCGCATTTGTATAACAATCACATCTCAATAATTTTGTGAAGACTCGTGTTTCACAACTTTGTCACGAAAATGAAGTTCAAATCAGATACAATGAGTGAGAAAGCTGCAACCAATTTTGTTTTCACCACCAGGCACCAACTAGGGCCGGCCTTCGGAATTATGAGATCTGAGACAATACAAAAATGAGACTTTCTATCTTTAAAAAAATCATTAAAAAATTACTCTACATACGGTTTCTGTTATAAAATTATTAATTAAACTTTTATATTCAATATTTTCTAACAAATCTTGTTCAATAGATAATATGGTTAATCCATTTAATCTTTCTTGTGACATAATTGATCGCAAGTAAGATTTTTATAATTTTAATTTTGAAAATTTTCTTTCAACGGATGCGACTGTGACAAATATAATCAATAATATTCTATATGCAATAGATGCATTTGGAACAATTCAATTCCTTGATAAAATTAAATATATTTGTCGCTGTCTTTTTTTCTTTTGGTAAAATCTCTTGTAAAACTTTAAAGTCTGAAAATAAATCAATACCATCAAGATAAAAAAAATTATCAGGTTTTAAAAAACCTTCAAGATTAACATAATACTATTCAAATTATCATAATTTAGTGAAATTAGCTTCTTCACATCAAATAAAAACCGAAAATTATTCTCATACATACTTGGGTTAGAGAAATAAATTATTATTAGACTTAATTTAAAGGCTTATTTTAAATATATGGGCCTTTTTTAATTTTTGTATATATAAATATGTTGAGACCTTTCAGTAAAGGCCTTAAAATTTATTGGGATGAGGTCTAATTTTGAGGTGAAGCCTAGGGCAATCGCCTACCTTGCCCTTGCTCAGGGCCACCCCTACCTTAACCTATAGCCTTTATGTAAAAAAAAATGTCATCAACCTGTCAAATGTGTTAATATCATCCTCAATCTTTCATTTTTGTGTCAAAATGGTACTTATTGTTAAGTGATGGATGAAAAATACCGATGTGGGTAACGGTTTTTATTAAAATAATAAAAAATGTTGATGTGTAATGCCAACTAAAAAATAAATAAAATTCACCGCCCTCTCTAGTTTTCTTTCTTCCAAAAACACAGTTTTCTCCTTCCATTTCATCATGTGCCAAACACTATAACCCCTCAAAACCAATCAAAACTATAACAAAAAATATTTTATTTTCATTTATCTTACCTAACTTTCTTAGCAACCAAACAATAAAGCATTAAACCTGTTGAGATTAAAAAAAATTATCTAATCATATATACACAAGCAAAACATACAAATGAATTCTCAATTAAAGAGAAATTTTATTCACATTTAAAATTACACACACAGCACTACTCTCTAACTCTTTGCTTCTTTATTTTCTTACACTCACTTGATTATATTCAAGTTCTTCTTGCACATTCTTCAATAAAAAAAAAAAAAAAAAGTTCTTCTTGCACATTCAAGTAACCGTAAAACCTATATGTATAAAACAAAAGGAGACACTTTCCTAAAAACACTAAACTATAAGTTTTTTTTTTTTTTTTTTTATTTATGATAGAAATTCTAATCTAAACTCACACACACATATATTTTGAAATCTCATTCGAACCCACACCCTCATAGAGAGGTAGGCTTTTTGGAAAGGGATTACCACTGGGCCAAATACCCAAGTATAACTATAAGTTGCAATAGTTGAAAAATGAAAAAAAGATATATATATATATATATATATATATATATATATATATATATATATTTTTTTTGCTAAATGAAAAAGATAAGTCAATAAAGGCAACTCATTATTACTATTTACTAGTAGTCTTGCATTCATACAAACCTAACATAACACATGTAAAATATTTAAAAAATCACCCTCATGATAAGTCAATAAAGGCAACTCATTATTACTATTTACTAGTAGTCTTGCATTCATACAAACCTAACATAACACATGTAAAATATTTAAAAAATCACCCTCATGAATAATTACAAAAATATTTCAAAAATCACCCTCATGAATAATTACAAAACCTTCATAATCAAATCATCTACACTTATCAAAAAAAAAAACTCATCTACAAACTATACAAAGAAACTCTTAAAAACGCATAGTTCTCCAGTTTCTTCAGACACCAAACTCTGTTAACTCCGAAATTCACTCGGGAACGAAACAGAAATATAAACATTAAATAGAGCGAGAAATTGAAATAGAGAGAAAGTCATACCGGAGTGCTTGTAGGAGTTGAGATTGTAGAGATTGTCTCCCGAACTCCTTCACCATACCTTGGGAATAAAAGTATAGAATCTAAAGCCCATACATCCTATATATCTAACTCCTAAATCAACCAGAGCTCACGAAAATCACAGAATTCAATGGTAACATATACTTATTAGGCCATTGGTTCGCCAAACGCAATCAACAAAAAATTAATCAATATATCCAAAACCCATATAAAAAAAATCATCCACTAGTTCAGACGAAACCAAAAAAATTATTTCAGATTCTATAGTCATACCCAAACTAAAGCACCTAATGAGTAGGCAAAAGACGCAACGAACAAAGAGTAAATCAATTCTTGC
>OU015770.1:33471921-33553130 GCA_907173295.1 Fagus sylvatica
TTTTGCAATTAGCCCACCCTAAAAATTTTTTCTGCCTCCACCCTTATATATATATATAGCGTCTGTTGTGCGCATGTATGATGTCTCTGGCTATCTGCATATGTCTGTGTGCGCGTAGAGGTATACATATGCTTGTTATAAATAGTATATGTATGTGTAGACATCTTATTTAGGTCGCAGTTCTCAAATATGTTATAAAATTTTCCCCCTTAAATCAAATCATGGCTTCACCACTGTACAAACAGTGCTAATTATGAATATCATAATGCTGAAAGAAATGTGCCTAAATTTCCTGAAGATAATTGTACCACACAAAGAAAAAAATGATAACGTCAATAACATAATAGGAGGGGTGAAAAGAAATTGCAACCATTAGACATGAGACTGTGAGAGTATGTCCCATGTGAGTACTGAGTAAGCAAAATCAAAAGAAAAATTATAATAACAAACGTAGCTCACGAAAAGGGAACATGGAAACATAATGCAAACCTTTTTTTCTTTTGGTAAGTAACCTGACACAATTTTTTTTGTTACAAATGAACACAATTATGATATTGCTTATATTTAGCATGCATGCATGTCCGCCAAGTGGAAAGGGAGCCTATTAGTAAAATGGCCTTACTGGAAAGCTAATTTGATTCTGTTTATTGTTAACTTGTTAATTAGCTTATTGTTATTAGAGACAGATATGAAGGTTATAACTTTAAAATTGTTGGTCATGTAGTACAATAGTACTATTATTAATTTATTAAATTATTAAGGATTAGAGATAAATGCATTTCTCATTTTTATTATAAAAGGGAAAAAGATTAGTGAAAACTTTAACAATTATTGAGTGCTTGTGTTGTTAACTTGTGATTCTCATCCATCTCATATAACATGAAGAGAAACAAAAGGTTAGATCACTTTCTTTAACTTTGATTTTATATTATTCTTCAATAATTCTTATATATTATTTTACAAATTTTTTTGTGTTCAATCTCTCACATTGCGAATATTTTCTTTAATTATTCGCATTGTTCTCTTAATCTAGTTTATATTATTCGTTTCCTTCAATATAGTGGAAATCGTAGTTTCATTTGGTTTGTGTATACGTAATTAGTTCATTATAGATTGACATCAAAATAAAGAGGAAATGCAACTAGCTTATTTCTTTGTATGTGTCATGTATTTTGGTTTTCATTTGTTGGGATGTAAATCAAAACTCCACTGTTAACTAAGTTATAAATAAAATTTTCTTTATTTAGATGCATTAGTCAATTTAATCTACATAGAAGGGGATTCTTTAGGAAAATTCAAAGATATGATAAACAATATAATAGATATTTTGATAATCAATTGATTTTTTTATGGTTGATGTACATAATGGATATCTGCAAAAAGTAAATCGGAAATATATCGGTGAAGTACCAGCCAATGAATTTCCGATGCTTAAGTTAGTATGTACTCTTTGTTTTGGGAAGTAACTTGGTAATTCTCTAAAAGTCAATCTGTCCCTCGATAATGATGCAGATTTTGGTATATAGCTAGGCTTGATGACACATTAGGTGACCATTTTCATGAATCTTGTTGTCATGATAATTATGAGGTAACATTATAACTGTAAGTGAGATTCTCAAAGTATATTCATTACCCCCACATTTTGTTAGGTTTGATGACTTCAAGTCTTATCGAGTTGAAGTCATTGTCGGCTGTTTAAAGTGATTAAGCCGAATTCAAATACATAACTAATCCCCAACTCAACCCCCCTCCCCTTAATTTTTTTTTTTTTCAAAAATCTTGATTATATATAAAAGATTTATAAAGTTTGAAAGAAAAAAAATACTTGCCTCCCCAAAATTTTAAGTTGACCTAAAAGATTTTCAATCTTTCTCTTGATTCTTGACTTAATTTCTTATTCATATAATGGTCTCAAATCTTAATGAACAAAGTTTTTGACTAAGTATGGGCTATGAGACTCTAGCAATTAATACTTGGACTTCTTTTTTCCCTATTTAAATGGTGTCTATGTCACTTTCTGTTTGGATTTTTTAAAATATAAAAATGATTTATCATTATGTATTTGGCATGTTACTTATGCTATCTGTTTGGAATACAAAACTAAAAGTTTGGAACTTTGGAATTTGGATGTTATATATCATGCGGTTTCGCTCTACCTAAAGGATTTTTATTTATTTTTACTTTGCAACATTTCAATACTAGTTAATTTTTTAGTTAGAAGAATATTAGCCATATAATGAAATAATATTTATTTATTTTATTTTATTTAAAGATTATGGAAAAATTAAACACAATATTTGACTTTTTCAATTTAATAAAAAAATCAAACACAAATAATTGAGAAGTCAAAACTAGGCTTCATAATAAAATGGAAGATGATTTTTTAATAAATTTAAAAGGGAAATTGTTGTAAATGTTAGTACAACATTAATTCTAGATAGTTTTCAGGATTTGAAATAATGTTGAGTTCCAGTTTGAGATAATTGGAATGAAATGTATTATGAAACAATTATTTTATGTCTTAAGTTTTATTTATATTTTATTAATACTAAACAATACTACTTTTATTTTCATGTATTGATTTAGTTTGGAATTGTAATATATTCGTTTTAGATGAACATATTCGTTTTACCAATACTTTTATTTTCATGTATTGGTTTGTCCGACATTTAAAGTTTTCTAAGAATTTTGGGAAACATATTCGTTTTAGATGAACTTTTGAATAATGAGCAACATTTACATTTGGCTTTACATTTTCACGGCCCTTAGAAAAATCACATTCCTCATAACAATGACAATGGAAAAAGTTACCAAAATGCAAGCCAGTTCCTATAGACCGTCATAAGTTTTTTCTTCATGTCTTCATGATAAGCTTTCATCAATATAAATTTTGGAGGCAAACTCAAAATAAAATTGAAGTTTACAGCATATAAGCGTACTTAATTAACTATTTGGATTGCCAAGAATCTTGCAACTCAAGCACTTCCTTGTATTTCTAAGGGAATCATTCAAAATTCAAATCCCCTTCCCCCAACTATTGAATTATCATAAAAATAAATAAATAATAACTATTTGGATTTATAATATTATACTCGTAAATGTTAATTATATTTCTTTTCATTTCATTTTAAATCTCATTCATATATTGAATTATCCTTCGATTTGTTGTTCTATGACTTCGTCGAAATCTGGCTGTGGAAATATTGTGGGCTACCATCATTAACTAATTCATTCGCTTTGCTCACGAAATGAGCTTGTTCATCTTCAACTTTTTTCTTGTTCTACCACATTAACAGTTATTTGTGATAGCATATTTCTTGGAATTTCAAAATTTATAGCTTTGTCATCATGTACGTTTTCTATAAGTAATTGACTCTGCTGGTACAACAGGGAGTCTAGGGAAAAAAAAAAGTACCTGAGGTTGTCAAGAAAATATATATATATATATTAATCAAGACAAAGATTTCCAAAGATGGCTTTAACTTGCCTTTAGTCCTTCCACCCCATGCATGTGAAATGTGTATATAATGGAGTGTGTAATGTACAATAATTAAAATACCTGGATTATGTGAATTGGATTGGATAAGTGAATGTTATGCGAGAATGTGTTGAATCCCACTTCGGATGTTTTCTAAATCGAATTGGACAATATAAATAATTACGAAGAGATTTAATTATAATTTGATTAGTTCTTTTAGAATACAACACTAGATATGACTAATGCTTTCTTTTTGTGGTTACGAGAACTAGTCATTTTATTCTATCACGTTGATTTTACTAATTAACCTTTACTCTTATGTATCTGTTTCCAGCCGATCAGCATCCATACATGTTTTTGATATATTGCATGACTTTTTTATTTCAGGTCATTAAACTCAAGCGTTAAGGAAAGCAAGATGAGCCATTTATCTAAGCTTGAAAGGAAAGTTCATGTGCTGACCACAAAATTAACATCATTGACAGGGGAATTGGCCAAGCTTGAGGTAATTAAGTAAGCTTTTGGTCTTATGGTAAACATTATTATATAGGTTTTTGATAAGTTGAAGTATATTAAAACTTCTCTCCCATATGGTTTCTCATAACAGAAGGATACAAGAGAAATGGTTGCAGCGAACAATGGACTCAAACTGACATGCAAAGAAATGCAGCGCGAGAATCACATGCTTGATGGTGAGCAACTCCATGTTCAGTTTCTATAGGACCTTTTACCACGTATATTTGTGTTTAACAAGCATGTGTTTGGTGTTACAGTTTATTTTTCATTTTTTGAAAATGGGGTTGTTTGAAAAAGTTATCCCTAAAAAGAGTGAAGTTTTAAAAAATTATATTTTGTAAAAGTGCGATTTGAAATTGCTTTACCAAACGGGCAATTAATTAAGTCTAATTACATGACCTAACTAATGAAATTGAAAAGAGAGAAGTTTTTAAGGGGAGGCCATCTGTTTAAGTTAGCTGGGAAATTTTTTTGCTATGCTGGTGTGTATGAAAAAACAACATTATAACAAAAATGAGCTTTAAATATGGTTTAAGGAGAAAGCTTCAAGGAAAATGCCTTTCTTTTGAACTAATTTGTACACATAGCCCACACTGGTATAATTTAGCAAAGGAAGTGTCAATTATGTGAATTTTTTTTTTTTTTTGTACAACTTCACTTGGTATTACATGTCTAAATGCAAACAGGAATTTCAACCTTTATTCCCTTGTTTTATAATTTTTTTTTTTCCCGAAAATATGCTTTTTAAGTGTCTGACCCCAAAAAAATATGCTAATAATATTTTTGTTTCCATTTTATTCCCCTTATATAGAGTTAAATGATGAACTGAAAAAGGAGATTAAGGAACTCAAACACTTGACTGGAGAAAACTTGCTTGAAGAACGTGGAGAACAGAAAACTGGGGACTTCTCACCTTCTCTGAACAAAAGCGAAAAGGATTGATTAAAGTGGGTTGGAATTTCAGGTTGTTCTGTGGTTGTGTGAACTTGTTTCTCTTATCTTTTGGCTTAATAATGTGGCCATTTGCAAGACTATTTGGCGCAAAATAATTTGGTACCTTTTCTTTTGGCATAACAGTTAGTCTTTATGTTGAGCTTTGGACTTCAATAAATGCAACGAATCTGCTATTTTCTTTGCAAACCCTGCAGCTCATATACAGAAATTTCCTAATTTTGTCCTTTATAAAAAAAAATAATAATAATCATAATCATAAAAGTACCGCTAATTCTCTTATTTCAAATATTCTTATCATCCCACATTTATGTTGGGTTAATCTCATACTCCTTTGTTCTCCTCATAAAAGAGAGCATACATTACCGCTGAACTACAAGGCTCTTGATTAGAGAAAGAAGAATATCATTAAACTATAATATCATTAATTTGTTTTTCTATTAAATGAACATAACTTGATTATCTCTGGTATATTTGAATCATTATAATTTTTTTTTTTAGTTTGTAAATAAATAGTAAATACCAATTGATTTCCGAAATTCATAATTCATTCTCACATATTCATCGAAAAGAAAAAGAATAACTATTGGATGAGATCAAATCCTTCTTCATCTATCTACCTGTTTAAAACTCTACATTCTTATATTTCGACAGATTATTTTTTTGATGGAATATTTCGACAGATTATAAATCATCAATGATTCTCACCCTCACATATATTATGGAATACCAATACAATTTGAATCATGCAGTCTTGTTATTTATTTTTATTTTTTTTGGTAGGCAATAAAAAGAGGAAGTGAGTATCTTTATAAACACAAATTCCATGGTGTATGTAACCAAGTAGACAACTGGTAATAATTGATTTCTGTAGTTATTTCCGGAGCAGCAAAAAGGTGATGAAGTAAAACACATATGTAGCTCAGGCCCTATGAGTTTTACTTCTACTTTAGGTTGATTGCCACGAAACTACCGTTGGTTAAAAAAAAAAAAAAAAAATTGTTGAGGTTTTTTTTGGATGGGTGTAACTCTAACGATCTAATTCTTCTTTTTTTTTTTTTTCTCATACATTTTTAAGTAGGAGAGGGGATTGAAACTCGGACATCTTTATTAGAAAGACCACAAAATATCATTTTCTTAAAAGTCATTAGCATTTTCACATCTAACTTAAAAACAATATTTTACAAACTCAATTTTTTTTAAGTACAACGATATTTAAAAAAAAAAAAAAATGACCCAATAAAAATATGCTTATCTAATATAAAATACGACCTTAGTTATTGACATTTTATAATGGTTGAATAATAAAGCCGAGTGGTAAAAAATTAAAAATTCACTTAGATGAGCTGGAACCACTCAAGGTGAAGTTAAATGGTAGAGAGGACTTTCTGTAAGGCTACATAGAGTGTTTTTTTTTTTTTTTTATAATTAACAAAGATTTTATTAAAAGAAAAAGACCCTACATAGAGGGAGATACAACCCTACAAAGAGGGCAAAAAAGGTGACATTCGTCACAGCAAAATACCCTACCAAGAGGGAAGAACTACATCTAACAACAACCACAGCAAAACAACAACAACAACATACACAAACTGTACAACAACAGACACACCAATCGGCACATAATTTGGCCACCTTCCTGAAAAGCTCAAGAGCAACCACGACTATCAATGTCTGGAGCAGCAACAGATCAGGAGCCGTAATCCCAGCCAGGTAAACCACTGTCGAATCGATTTTGTCATGGCAAGATAAGCCATGCGATTCGGGTGTGGAGGGGCTCTTCAAAAAGAGTTTTAAAAAATCAACCCCAAAGTTAGGGTCGAGAGAGGGACGAGCTGGAAGACTTCTCCAAATCCGATGTCCACCCAACATCAAGCGCCGTAGAGGGTCTCGGCTTCCATTGGAATGACAAAACCGTGCCGATCTGAGAGAGAGATGCCGATGGAGACTCAAGTCACCCAACGTCTCCAGCAGATCTCCACCGTACACGGCCAAATCGGAAGGATGGGAAGTGGAACGGAAAGTCGGAGAAGGAAGTGGTGGTGGCGGTGACTCGGGTCCTTCCGATCTGGTAGTCAACAAAAGAGAGAAAGGAGAAATAACATAGTAAAACGAAAAGAAAAGGAAAACGAAACGGAATCGGGCTACACGACCGGGATCGGACCATCTCTGGTCACGATCTCCCTCACACGGAGGTGAGGGCCGGTCACGCAGCCCTGAACTCGGGGGAAGAAGATCGAACGGTTTCAGGGACTTGGGTCTTTCTGGGTTTCTCTAGAATTAATTGCCAACTTTGAGTTCCTCGAATGAAAGTGCGTCTACATAGAGTGTTAGTAAACATGACAAAGATAATGATAATCATCTACTCTTATGAAATGGTCTGACAAGTGTGTGGGTGTGAGAGAGAGAGAGAGCATAATAACTTCACACCAGAAAATATAAGTTCCTGTAGATAAAATTAAGAACTATGGAGTATGGACTATTTACAGATTTTTGTATGCATTTTGTATAAAAAATTTCATAATATGCTTTTAAAAAAAAAAAAAAAAACTGTGAAAAAAAAAAATTATAAAAATGAATTGGCAATAAAATGTCTCCTTTAATCACGACAAAAAGGCAAGCAAAGTTCCCCTGTGGACTACTATAGAAGCAAAACGAATAAAATTATCAAGATGGATAACTTCTCATGATCTGGTGATATAAAGATGATGATGGTGATGACGACGATGATGATGACGACGATAATGCATTTCCATGATCAACAATGGGCAGGCAGGCATCACAAAGATTATCATCCTTTTGCTCCTGCTTAGGCCTGAGCAACCTTCCATCATTTTCCTTCAGTTGCTGCCCCAAAAGGAAAGACTCAACTGAACCAATCGGTTTTCCACTATTAAAATCATAACCAGCCAGAGGAAGATTCAATGGCAGCGAAATTGGGAAGTCTGGGAGAATGGAGGCAATAGAACCAGCTTGATGGGTTACATTGCAATTGGAATTCAGTCCAAGAGATGCATAAGGCATGGTATTTTGTAAGGGGGGAAACTTCATTTGGTAAATGGAGGAAGCCCCAAATTTCATGTCACTACTGAAGTTTCCAAGAAAACTGTGGCTCAGATAGTCATTATTGAATTCCAGTTTTCTATCAAAATGAGGTGCAAGATCTTGAACATGTGTTTCATGCTTTAGGACATTGATGTTTCTGGGTAACGTAAGGGCAGCCTGAGAATTAGGAGCAGGAGGAGGTACATTACCACCGCTCGAGTTTATTTGACCACTGTTTCTGGCTGCAGGCACTTCGTGGTTGTGTTTCCCCTCATAAGTTGTAATTACAAATTTCAGATTGTGAGCAGCCCTTTCCACGTGCTTCCGCACCGAACATCCAGCACTCGTGCATTTGTAGTAGCTCCTGAGGAGAGAAGTATTACAAGAAAAGGTCAATGCATATAATAATTAGAAGAATGAGACATCTGTCTTTCCAACCTGGAGAATTAGCTTAATACCCAAAATGCAACCCTCATTAAACAAGTAAAACATGGCATAAAGGTATGTGACCTGAAGACAGAGACCACACGACTCCCATCACTTTGATTAGGTTCTTTATTTCAAATGGAGAACACATACAGAGAGCATTGTATATCAATACCTAGGGTTTGGATTTCCTTTGACAACCTTTTGCCCATATTTCCGCCAGCGGTAACCATCATCAAGTATGTCCACATCACTCTCTATTTGGACAACTACTCTTGGTTCACGAACAGCCCTGGATGCCAAATTTGTTTCAATCAAGTAGCTGTCTGTCCTCCTGCAATAAATAAACCATGAGCACATATTGAAATTGTTGTAGCCTGAATCTAACAGCAATTGAGCATTAGAATAATACCTTCTTTTGGAGTCAGACTCATCACCATCACCATCATCTCCAAGCGATATGCTTCCTTGGGTGGCCCCATCTTCATTTTCGTCATGACTGGCAAGTGTGGATGAAAGCTCTGGAGTTCCTGCTGATTCAAAAACACCCACAGATCTTGCATGGGTAGTTGATAACGGATCTGAAAGCTCAGATACAACAGATGCTGAGGATGTCCGTTCCACCCCATCAGCCCTCCAATCAGAACCAAGCTTAATATCCCTTGACCCTGAATGAATATTCCTCCAAATGGACCCCCCTTCAACTTTACAGGTTCCACTTCCTTCAACCATTGTTGATGTTTCATCTATTGAAAATGCCGACCCAGGCGATGCTCGGCGATTAGGCTGAGGTTTTGCATGACTATGAGTTCCCTTATAGATGATTTCTGTTATTTGTCCATCATAGGATCGTTCCACCTTTTTCTTCACCTGACAATTTGGATGGGTACATTTATAGTAACTTCTAGGATATTCACTACCTTTCACTTGTTTCTGCCCATACTTTCTCCAATTGTATCCATCTTCTGATGTCCTTACTGTTCCTGTTGAAGGGCATGGCGCTTTCTGGTCTCCTTCCACAAGATGATTTGTCCCAACATCCTCTCCATGACTAGGTTCTTTGGGTAGAGATTTTCGGTCACCAGCTACTTCAGAACAATGATTTTGCAAGTTGGAATTCATAATCATGTTTTTTACCATTTTCATCTCAGTAGGCAAATATGCAGCACAGTTTTTGGTGATATCTGCTTTTGGAAGCTCTGCTGGGAATTCAAAATCCATTGGTGCTTGCATCGAGACAAGACCTTGATAGTCAACATCAGCTCCCTGCACAATATTGCAATGGATAGAAACCTGATTAATTCAAACATATCACACATTGACAGATCAGTTACTAGGAAAACTTAATGTGTAGATACAGCTGGTGTGTCTAGACAAGTGCCCTATTTAGCATATATTGGTGCCAACACCAGGTATGGGCCCCGATCATGCATGTTTACAACTGTTGACATAGGATGGCCAACCCAGTGACTTCATGGTTGGATGATAATAAACTGACTGATGCTGCATGATCCAGAATTGATGCTGAATGTTTGGATCTTTTTTTTTTTTTTTTTTTGCACTAAATGTAATTTGATTACAGGATTATTTCCATTTCTGATGTAATTGATCAAAATTATTTTCCTTATTTGATGTAACTCTAGAAGCCCTACTTACAGGCTCCTGAAAACATTAGTGGGTACATTGGATTTTCTGAAGAAAATTTTGTCGGAACTTTTTTTTATTTCTTGGTGCTGATTCTAGGCAACTCTTGGGGTGCTAAAGCCTAGGGATCAGACAGCTCTAGGCGCTGTAGCCTAAGGTTTGTTCTGCTCTATTTTTAATTTTTGCACACGTTCCATTTGCAAACTTTGTGCTACATCATATATGATTTAGAATCAATGTGCTGGTGCAGGTCTTTATTGAATTAACATAAAAAGTTGTTTTACAAAGTAGAAGTTGTGGAATTTTGACCATAATAAAAACAAATTAAATCAACAAGAAGGAATACTTGACAACTTGGAAGAGAAAATTTTTAAAATTATTGAGAAGTAATAAACATTTAGTGTTTCATTTCCTATGACACGCTATCAATTCAAACTTCAAGCACAATAAAGACTCAGCTTCTTTAATGGGTGGGTGTCCTTACCTAGCATTCATTTTCTGTTATTTAGCAATGTCAAAACGTGAATAGGAGTCAGCATCAGTTATATTTGCCCAATGCTTTGATCACTGCTGAAAAGCATCACACACTCAAATCCCAGGCTCCATCCCACCCAACCCAGCCTCTCAAAGAGCAGATCTCCTCACCACCATAAGCATCAAATACTACATTTGAAAACCCACTTCTGATGTCTTTAAAAAATTTCTTTTCATGTAAAGAAATCTTTTTATGGGTAAGTTACACATGCATCTGATGGGTCTCAAACCTATGGCCTTCCCATCCATCCCATTTGAGCTAAAGCTCATTGGCTTCTTTCATATAAACACTAAAACCAAAAACAAAAGGCAGACACGAAAAAGAAAAAAGGAAAAAAAAAAAAAAAACCATTTTCTACTTAAATACAAATCCAAATAATTTCTACACTTCCTTCAAATGCATACTTTCCCTCAAAGTCAATATCAAGTCAGTCAAAACAGATGGGAAAAGCACATTATAAGTTTCCGGTTTGTTGCTGCTGTTAAATTCTCTCCATCAAACACTTACAAAATATATCCATCATCTCTAGAAACCCAAAAGACGTTCAGCACATTATAAATGAGAGCAAAGAAAGATTCCCAAAAAGAAAAAGAAAAAGCCAGGAATACTTATTAAACATTTTAAAGATGAGATAGTTATTAATCTCCTATCTTCTAGATATTTTGCAGGCAAGGAGAGTATAGAGAAACAATGTAATCCCAAGATGGATTTTCAAAAATTACATTCAATTGGAAACTATTAAGTAGTGTATTATTTATAAAAGTTACACCCAGTGTAACTTGAACCCAACCCACGTGTGTGTGTACATATGTAGACCATTGGACATCTAATATCTTGACAGCATGAATACATAATCTATGACAATGGCAAAATGAACATACAATAGAAACAAAAGAAGACAGTTTACCTGCTCTTTAAAGCTAGAAAAGCCTGAAGGAAAATTAGGAACCTCATAAGGCATGAATTTGGAGGAACCAACATCACTGGCCCTATCACCATCTTCAGCCGTCAATGAACTCAGCATTGAACTATAATGGTTGTGAGGATGCAATGGGAAGGTTCCAGTGGTTGGAGATGGCAGCGCCTAGAAGAATATATCATTCAGAAAACATATATCAAAATTAGATAGGTTGACATAAGAATGCAAGCAATAAATTGATTCGTATAAGAACCCAAATAGCCAAGAAAAGATATAAACTAGTGGGGTGAAAGTAATTATCAGCATTTGTAACTATAAACATGGACATTGTTCATTTGCCTTCTGCCCCTAACGCTATTTGTTTTCACTATTTTTTTAGCCATCATGCTTACATGATCAGTATTCAGTACTCAAAAGCTAGGGTAGGCACTCCAAAAAATTTGGTCTCCCATTTTGAGAAGAGTAATAACAGTCTCAAAACAGCTAACAAAATGTTGATTAACTTTTGAAGACCAGTAAACGCCTTACACACCAACAACCAACTATATTACAACAATCCATAAAACAACAACCAATATGAAACTTTAATAAAATAAAATAAAATAAAAAACCACTTACAATTCCATACTTTCACCCTCAAAGAAAATTCACAAGAAAACCAAAATTCACTAACTGGACCATCAAAATAACCACAAATTAATAACACACGAAGAGCCCAGCCATGGTTCTGTTTTCCATTAGAAAATAAATTTGAAAAAAAAACAAAAAAAACAAAACTTGCATCTATATACAATTCCATACTTTCCCCCTCAAATCAAAACATAACAACAACAGAAAATCACAAGAAAACCCTCAAAACAACCAAAATTCACAATTAAACCATCATAATAACCACAATTTAATAACACATATATTGAAATTAGAATAAAATAAAACAAACGAAAACTTGTACCCACATAAAATTCCATGCTTCCACCCTCAAATAAATTAAATAAAAAACCCACAAATTAATAACTTAATATATTAAAAATAAAAATAAGATTACATAACTTGCACCCATATAGAATTCCATACTCCCACCCTCAAATCAAAACCAAAAATAAAATAATACAAGAACTCCACCAAACCATCAAAACAACCACAATTATAAATATTTAAAAAAAAAACATTTAAAAATAACACAAAAGTTCCACCCATATACAATTCCACATTTCCAGCCTCAAATCAAAACCATCAAAATCAGCACAATACTTTGAAAATGTCAAAAACAAATAATTAATTAAAAAAGACAAAAGAGGAAAGAGAAAAGTAGGAAAGAAACCTGGGTGTTTGGGAGCATGATTGGGGAGTCAAGCAACGCGGCGGGGCTGATCCCAGGTGGAATAGTGATCCTGGGTGAGCGAGCAGCTGGTGAAGGCAAGGAACTAGCTGTCCTAAACAGCGCCGTTTTATTGAGACTCTGCGCATTGAACCCAAACTTGGCCGCTCTCCTCTCCGCAATGCTCTTACTCCCACCCACCCCTTTGTAATCCTCATCATCCTCCATTCTGCTACTAAGCTCACCCTCACTCACTCACTCACTCCACTCTGCGTTTCACTGCTTCAATCGCCTCCAGCTTTTCATTTCACGTTTACAAACAAATTCAGAATTCAATTTCACACACTTTGCTTTCAACAGAAACAGAGAGAAAAGAGCAGAAGCTATGCTATTATTTCATTTCCTACCTTTATAAGGAAATCATAAAATTAACTTATAAACAGAGGTATTAAGATGTAAATGATAAATAATAAAATAGATTAATTTAGATGAGAACTAATGAAAATATATTGACTCAATATTATTAAAAAATTACTATTAAAATATTTAATTTCTATTAAATTATAACTAATTTAAATGGCATAATGAATGTAAATAATGTATAATAATATAAATAATGGATTAGTATTTTTATTATCAAATCAAATCAAAATAATATTTATTTAATATTTATTTATATATTAATAATGTAATTAAATATGAACCATTCATTTAACTTTATATGACTAAGATTTTAAAAAATTCAATGTTGTAATTACCTTAAAAGCTTCGTATGGGTCACGTGACTTTATTTTTTTTATTTTTTGATGTGGCCACGTGACTTTATGGGTACAATTGTTTAAGTAAGTATATGTCACAACTTAGTATACGTTTATTTACCAAATATTTTGAGGAAGTCATGAAATACTTGCCTAGATTTCTACGAACCCGTTAAACTTACCTAAATATTGAGATCTAGAATCATGGTACAATTACCACCACAATGCCTCAATCGAGTGGGGCCCACAACATAATTTCTATGACTCGATGCTTTGCTGCTTACACTTTATATTTTTTTACTTTTAAGTTTTTTTTTAAGTATTTTAGTTAAAGGTTCTCTTTTATTTTTTTTCCGCTTGGGATTTGCTTATTTTAATACGTGTAAGAGTCTTTTAATTTTTTAATTTTTTTTTTTTTAAAAGTTTTAGTTTTAATTTTTTAGTTAAAGTTTTTTTTTTTTTTTTTTTTTTTTTTAAGCGTAGGATTTTCTTGGTTAATGGCTAGCCGGAAAATCTGATGGAGAGGTTAGATTTGTATACAATCTATTTGCGGCTAGAACGGCACGTGGGAAGCTCTCTCCGAAAGAAATGGCACGTTACAAATGTCACAAATCTAGCCCACATTTTTAAATTTGCACACCTAAAATTTCACTTTTAAAAATAAAAAAGTTAAAGCCTTATCCGAAAAAATTGGCACGTGCGTAATCTAGCCCACATATTACATATTTGCACACTGAAAAATTGCTCATTTTGTTACAGGCAATCAATGTATGAGAGCATAGTTCGGAACCTTTTTTCCTTAGGTCTCTCTTTAGTGAGTTTATGTAACTATTAAATTACCAAGAAAATAAAAATAAAAATATTTACTGATATGATGATGCTGAGGATTTAGTTAAGAAGATTTCTTGTCTAAGAGAGTACACTTCTAGAAGTCTACACAATTTTTTATTTTTTTTAATCTTGCTACCTTTTTTTTTATTTATCAACTTTTATCTTATCTTACAACCTAAAGAAGGCAAAACCCATATATAAATTCATAATCATTGATATGTATTCATTTAAAGTATAGTAGTTTTGATTCTTTTGAATGAGTAATTCAATTCAATATTGTTTTTTTTTTCTTTTAAATCATAAATAAAAAAATAATTTGAGTACTTGAAATTATTAAGTTTTAGGGTGAATTATAGATACTACCTATATCCTTAAAACAAGGATCTGCGGCCTTGTGTTTTTTAGTTTATAATAAGTCAAAAGAAAAAAAAAAATCACAAAAAATTACACGATTGTTAATGTGTCAAACTGTGACTGATAGATAATAAAGTGATATCAGTGATGAGTTTAAATAAGAGCTCTGCAAAGTCAATTGTTGTAAAATATGTTGTACCTATAACATTACCTTTTTATTTTATGACATTTACCTCCTCTGGTTTACTTCATTACACATTTTTGTTAATTTTAACAGAATTAGATGGCGTGACAAATAAATTTACTATAAAATAATTGATAGAAGACCATTTTTTTTTTACCTAAAAAAAACTTAATGGACATATCAAATTTGCATACCCATTGATGAGTAACCAATCAAGTAGAATCTAAAGAAGGGGAAAAATAAAAAAATAAAAAAAAGAAAAGGAAAATTACAAAAAGGGAGACTGGCACCTTGACGCTGTTACTGGCAAAATGAATTGAAGAAACTGTAGCATGTTAATGTTGTCTTTGTTTGAACTTTGAAGTTAATAACATATAAAGTATTTCTAACTTATTTGAGTTCATCACATATTAAATTTTAGCTTATTATTATACAAAGCTTGTCCTACTTAAAACTTTGATCACTTTGAATTGATACCAACTATGAGCATAACAAAATTCCAACTAATATCTCATATAGTCATATTACAACATTTCAGCTCATATAAATCCAAATGGGGTAAAATGGTCTTTTACCAATTTTTTATAGTAAGTTTATTTGTTATCTCATCAAATTTTGTTAAAAACTGAAATGTCTAATGGAGTAAGCCATGTGGGAGGTGTGTCACAAAATAAAACATATTGGTTTTTATTTTTTCTTTGTTTTATTTTATTTTTTTTGTGTAGTTACTTGTTATAAGGATATACTATCAGGTGGTATCTCTAATTTGTCCTTACCCATTTAAAGAATATGGAGGAGGTATGTGTACTCTCGGTCGCCTTTAATTTTATTGTCAATCACAAAAAGATTGTTGGTATCCATTGAAAGGATAATGAATCTTTTAAATTTGGCAATTGCATGTTCTTTACAAAAAATGAAAACATTTCTTATCAAGAATTTTTGGGTAAATTATACTGACACCTCATTCTTTAAGGGAAAGTAAACTTGCTATATCCTAAATGACACTCCGCTCCCAAATTTACAAAATAATTAACAATGCACCCTATTTTCTCCCATTTTTAAAGAAATATTCCCTACTTAAACTTAAAAAAAATTGAATATAATTTTTCTTTTTAACTCTGGTTAGTTAGGCATTGGTTAAAAAAATTAACAAAAAAATAAAATAAAAAAGAGGTAGAGTGTTAATTAATTTGCAAATTTGGGGTGGAGTGTCATTTCTCTAAAATAGGGTGTAGCGAGTTTGGTTTCCCCAAAAGAAGGGGATGTCAGTGTTATTTACCCATAATTTTTTTTATTAAAGTTTGTAGTTGATTTATTGATAGTTTTTGAAATTATAAGAGAATCTAAATAGTTTGAATTTTGGAACTAGTTGGAAGCAATTTTAAATAGATTGGTAGTAACTTGAAATTGGAGGTACATTTGGCAGAAAATTATAATGTATTTTAAATTAAAAAAAAATTAGATTTTAGAAATATTTTGGTCATTTTTTAGGTTTTAAGAGTATTTTAGTAGTTTTTATAGATTTTGTGGTCATTTTGAAGGTTTGGATGCATTTTGGAAAATGGTTTACAGACTTTTTTTGGGTGTAAACTAATTTCCTGATTTTTACAAAGGATTTTCCAATCAACTGAAAATATTTTCAGTTTGACCAGCATTGTACAAGCAAACAAACACCCGCAAATGCTAAAAATATTTTTCGAAAATCATTTTACAGGCAAACAAACGGAACCGTAAACTCTCGTACTTTTCCGTAATGTTGTGTACAAATAGACAAACTATATATTATAATATTCCACAATTTCGTAATTTTTTTTTTTTTTTTTTGGTTCAAAAGCATTGTTAACCTGAAGCAAGAAAAAATCTCTAAACCATGCATCTTGAATAGGAGGAGGGATAGAGTTACAATCACAAAGAGAACCTATACTACCCTAGGTTGTAAACTTTGCCAAAGAATGAGCCACACAATTTTCTTCCCTAAAAACCTAATTAAACAAGCAAAAAGAAAAAGATTATCTAAGAAACTTAATATTCCTATAAAGACTTGAAATAGACCATAAACTCTCCCCAACATTACCATTAAAAGTATCAAAACAGATTTTTGCATCCCCTTCTACAATAATAGCATTGAAATCCTCTTCCTTATCAATTTGGATTGCCACATAATTGCATTTGCTTTAGCTACCACAGGCTCATTGGGGGGATAATTTTGGATGGAGACCACGACCAGAATGCTGTGGCGGGGGCGGTGGATTGAGCAGATTCTCACGAGTTAGTGGGTCATAGGATCACAGCTCTAGCAGTGGGGTGATTTGAGATTTTTTTGATATATTGGATTTGTTGTTGGCTTGATTGGGATTTGGGATTTGTTTTGTTAGATATTTGGATTGGGCTGAGGGTTAGGTTTGAAGGGTTTAATGGGTGGACTAATATTTTAATTTAGACTGGACCAAATTTAAAAATAAATAAATTATAGAGGATGTAAATTGGGGTTTTCAAAAAGTTAGGCTGGGCTATAGGTCAGTATAGCTTCTAAGTGGCTCCGCCCGTGACAACAATATAAGTTATGAAGTTGAGAATATTATTTTTATCTTTTTATATAAAATAATTTGTTTTTTTGATAATAAGCTAAACTGTTCGATTGTACAAAGACTATTATGCCATAAATACAGATTGGGTACAAGATATTTGCGGCTATACTCCTGGAATCCTAAAGAAATGATACTCAAAAGGCAATGTCTCAAAAGTTAAGAAAATTATTAAATGCCATTTTAGCAAATAAATGTATCATAATTCAAGGGCTTGGGTATGGGTATAGCAGAACAAAAATACACTTGGGCTTGAATCAACCCATACTAATTACTAATCGGAAAAATTAAATTTTAAATCCTATAATTTAGAGGCGACAACAAATTAAACCCCAACTATCAAAATTAACAAATTATATCCCAAACATAAAAAAATTGTAACAATTTAAACTTTACAGTTAATTTATTCTAACCCCAACTATCAAAATTAACAAATCATATCCCAAACATAAAAAATTGTAACAATTTAAACTTTACACTTAATTTATTCTAACCCCGTTCACATAACTGTTAAAGTAAAAAAAAAAATTTATAACGAGCAGAGAGAGAGCGTGCAGGGTCCAGCTCACCTCCAATTAAAAAGTCTCTCATTTCCTCCCATTTTAATCCGAATGAACGACACGTGTTAAATACAAAATCTAACGGTAGAAAGTAAACCACATTAAAAGCTATTGTTTCTCAGTAAACCGCTTCTTTCTCCAACAAAACCATCGTCAAAATCAAGCCATCCACTACCAAAGCTCTCCGCCATCTTCTTCGTCGGCCACAACCTCTGCACCTCCACCTGGGGTTTTGGCGGTGGTGCAGAGGTGCTGGTTGACGAAGAAGGTGGCGGAGGGCTTAGCGGTGGACGGCATCATTTTGGCGATGGGTTTTGTTGAAGAAAGTTGTGGTTTATTGAGAAACAATAGCTTTTAATGTGGTTTATTTTCTACCGTTAGATTTTGTATTTGACACGTGTCGTTCATCCCGATTAAAATGGGAGGGAATGGGAGACTTTTTAATTGGAGGTGAGCTAGACCCGTCCAAAGAAGAGAGATGCCGCCGCCCATCCCAGTAGTAAGAGTAGCTTGTCTAGTCATTTTTCTAAGATGAGCATAAATTGCTGGCGTTAATATTGCTGATTTGCTGCTATTTCCAGAACTCCATATGCCAATTTGTGTCAAGGTATGGGAGGTTCTTTAGTACACGAAACTGAAATTTGGGGTTTTATTTTTCCTTCTTACTCCAACATATCTCATATTGTTTATGAAGCATATTTAGTGTGCATTTGTAGTGTCATATGTAAATTTACTAAAGCATATAGTAGCAATATTTTTTGGTAGAAAATTTGGGTTTTCAACAAGTGTATCCCTTTTCACACTTGTTTAATTTCCTTCTCTTGTGGAAGTGAAAGGACGAATTAGTCATATTGGAGTTGAATAATTAATTAAAGTTGATAACATAATAAATTCAAAATGATTGTAGTTGTGGAAAAATAAATGTAAATAATTGAAATTCCCTAAGACACCATTTTAATCTTCAACATGATGACTGCAAGTGAAGCAAAAAGTTGTTATAGTGTTTGTGATTCAATTATTATGTTGTTGTTTTAAAGATGCTTTCGAAGTGAAGATAATAAAAACATAGATGAATAGTGTTAGGAGCAGAAAAATCATTGATCTTAAGTTAGGACCTCTTTTTATGCAAAAGGTAGCAGTGTTGAGTCCTCTACGATATCGCTTGTGTTTCGTCTTCTACCACGCAAAATCACAAACCAACTTCCTTCTCAAACCAATCGAGCCAGACACATGTGTCTCATTGATCAAGTAATGCAGGACCCTTCGATCTTTGAAATCTGTCCATGCCTCCATGCTCATATCACATGTTCACCTAAACCTATTTTTCTCTACCAACCTCATTGCCCAATATGCCTCTCTAGGCTCTATGTCTCATGCCTACTCCCTTTTCTCTACCTTCCACTCCAAAGATGTGTTCCTCTAGAATATAATGATCCGAGGCTTTGTTGACAATTGTTTATATAACCGTTCCATGCTTCTCTATAGCCGAATGCGAGAATTGGGAATTCAACCCGACAATTTTACTTTTCCTTTCGTTCTCAAGGCGTGTGGATATGTTAAGTGTGCAAATTCGAGGTTGTAGTTCATGGAAATGTGATGGAATTTGGGTATGAATCAGATGTTGTTGTTGGTAATTCACTCATTGCCATGTAAGGTAAGTGTGAGCGTCTTGATATGTCTCGGCTAGTTTTTGATAAAATGCCTCAGAGAAATGTAGTGTCTTGGAGTTCGATGATTGGTGCATATGTGCAAAATGGAGCATTATGAGGAAGGAGTGTCGTTGTTCTCACAGATGTTGGGTGAGGGAATCAGACCAAACAGGGCTGTTATCTTAAATGTGATGGCATGTGTATATAGGGAAAATGAGGTTGATGATGTTTGTAGAGTTGTGATAGATAATAAACTTGATTTTGATCGGTCTGTCCAAAATGCAGCAATGGTAATGTATGCACGATGCGGGAGAATTGACATTGCTCGAAGATTCTTTGATGGAATCCTTGAGAAGGATTTGGTGTCTTGGTCCTCCATGATTGAAGCTTATGCTCAAGCTGATTTGCCACTTGAAGCCTTAGAGCTTTTTAAACAGATGATATTACAAAGAATTCTTCTTGATTTTGTGACCCTTTTGAGTGTTATTCGTGCTTGTTCAAATTTAGCATCTTTTTAGCAAGCACGCTTCATTCATGGGTTCATTACTCGGAGATTTTCCAAAAACCAAATAGCACCTGAAACTGCTCTAATCGATCTCTATGTGAGATGTGGAAGTCTGGTATATGCTAGAAAAGTTTTTGATAAGATGTAGGAAAGAAATACAATCTTGTGGAGTACATTAATTTCAGGATATGGAATACATGGCCATGGTAGGGAGGCTCTCTACCTATTTGATCAGATGAAGGCCTCAATAAAGCCAGACCACATTGCATTTTTGTCGGCCTTGTCTGCCTGCAGTCATGGTGGGTTGATTGTGAAAGGATGGGAATGCTTCAATTGCATGAGTAGAGATTTTCAGGTTACACCAAGATCTGAACATTATGCATGTATGGTTGACCTCTTGGGTCGAGCTGGGCGACTAAATGAAGCCCGTGATTTTATTGAGAGAATGCCTACTATGCCAGAAGCTGGTGTCTGGGGCGCATTGCTTGGAGCATGTATAATTCATCTAAATGTTGAACTAGCTGAAGTTGCTGCAAAATCTTTATTTGAGTTAGATGCAGATAATTCTGGTCGGTATGTGCTCTTGTCCAATATTTACACATCATTGGGCAAAAGATATGATGCTGATAGGGTTAGAGCTCTAATGAAACGAAGAGGGGTGAGGAAAACTGTTGGCCATACAATTATAGAGATTAAGAACAAGATCTATACTTTTGTGGCTGGGGATCAGTCAAACCCTCAAACTAATTTGATCTATTTAGAGTTGGAGAAAATGATAAATAGGATTCGAGAAGTTGGGTACGTGCCTGATCTGAACTTTGTATTGCATGATGTGGAGGAAGAGATGAAGGAGAAGATGTTGTATGTGCATAGCGAGAAGCTAGCAATTGTATTTGGATTATTAAATACAGAACCTGATTGCGTCATTAGAATAAAGAAGAATCTTAGAGTTTGTGGGGACTGTCATACGGCTACCAAGTTTATCTCTAAGGTTATAGAAAGGGAAATCATCGTTAGAGATGCTCATCGATTCCACCATTATAAGGAAGGAACATGCTCTTGTGGGGATTATTGGTGATGATGTTACCGTCTGATTTCTAGTGTTGTCAATGAATTTTTTCTGTAATGAAGATGAGAAATGCTGTTAACTAGGATAGGTGAGAATTCAAACAAACATGACCAATAAAATGTTGGGTAGTTTTGAGAAACCTCTCATCCCTCCTAGGATGCTGGCTGGTCAGGATTCTCCATGTTAAAGATGTGATGATGTAGATTCAACATGACCACATATTAAGAGATTTTGTCAACGTGGGCTTACTAAAAGAAATTTGTTCCATCAAAAGTTGCAAATTTGGAGTATTTTTATCCAAAAATTTTTATATTCTTGCATGCCTGGAAATGTTGGTCATATTGGGACAATGCTTGATTGACCTATAGTTGAGTTATAGACCTTTTGTATCTAGAAAGCTCAGTTTTAGAATAATATCTCATATATGTTTCTTATGTACTACAAGTTGCCTTTTATATATATATATATATTTTAAAAATATCATTGATGCTGTTGTCTCCCAATAATTATTGGATTGGAAGAATACATGTGGGTTCATAATAGTTCCTTTTTGAGTAAGGACAGTTAAAACTTCTTACTATGTTGTAGAAGCAAGGTATAGACTGAAAAAAAGGCAAAGAGAGAAACGAAGCAAGGTATAGACAAAAATACTTAGCACCTGGTTTGTTCATAATCTTCAAGACATATCTTCATGCTTATGATCATGGATATTTTAAAATTCTCAGAAAAAGGGAAAAGTGGCCCCACTTGTTTAAACCATTGTTTGAAATAAAATTTATCTTGTGAAATACTCCATATATTTTATTCAAGTTGATATTTGTTTAAATAAATAAAAAATGTCTGATGAATTATGCTGGATATTTTACCAAAAGCTTGGTCAATTTTCAGGTATGGTTCGATAGTGGGAGATTCTCTTGTTTGTAATCAGAACTCATCAAGGCCAGCCTGGTAGGTTTTATGGGAAGATCTAACTGCATGCCTGAGTGGACCTTGTAATGGAAACAGTCATAATTAGAAAATTGATTTGATTAGGTATGGACTGTATGGCTTGATAATTTCTAGAAATATACTGATTTTGACCAATTGTTTTGCCTCTAACATAGCTTTTTTCAACTGTCAATTTAAGATACTATTCTGAAGGTCTCGGATAATTTGTTTTTTCAAAGATTGATTTAAGCTACTATATTGGGATATCTATAAGATTGGACTTTTGTTGGTGTGAAAGGCTCAAGTTGGTTTTTTTCGTAAGAGTTTAATTGTGTGTGTCAATCCTTCTATTTTTTACATGGATATGAAATAGAGTCTGCATGTTTCTTCTCGCAGTTAGATTTTCCCCCCCAAAGAATGCTTGTCTATAGTTTCTGAATTTGCATCTCGAATAGTCTTCTCTGTTTTCTTCTTTGGAACTGATGCAAATAAAAACCTTAATGCAACATATAGGGCTATTTTGCATAGTTGAGTACTTGAATCAAAACAATTGAGGATACTTTGAATGTACTCAACTATGCAAAATAGCCCTATATGTTGCATTAAGGTTTTTACTTGCATCAGTTCCAAAGAAGAAAACAAAGAAGACTATTCGAGATGCAAATTTAGAAACTACAGACAAGCATTCTTTGGGGAATCTAACTGCGAGAAGAAACATGCAGACTCTATTTCATATCCATGTAAAAAATAGAAGGATTGACACACACAACTAAACTCTTACGAAAAAAACCAACTTGAGGCTTTCACACCAACAAAAGTCCAATCTTATAGATATCCCAATATAGTAGCTTAAATCAATGTTTGAAAAAACAAATTATCCAAGACCTTCTGGATAGTATCTTAAATTGACAGTTGAAAAAAGCTATGTTAGGGGCAAAAGAACTGGTCAAAATCAGTATATTTCTAGAAATTATCAAGCCATACAGTCCATACCTAATCAAATCAATTTTCTAATTATGACTGTTTCCACTACAAAGTCCACTCAGGCATGCAATTAGAACTTCCCATAAAACCTACCAGGCTGGCCTTGATGAGTTCTGATTACAAACAAGAGAATCTCCCACTATCGAACCATACCTGAAACTTGATCAAGCTTTTGGTAAAATATCCAACATAATTCATCAGACATTTTTTATTTATTTAAACAAAGATAAGCTTGAATAAAATATATGGAGTATTTCACAAGATAAATTTTATTTCAAACAATGGTTTAAACAAGTGGGGCCACTCTTCCCTTTTTCTGAGAATTTTAAAATATCCATGATCATAAGCATGAAGATATGTCTTGAAGATTATGAACAAACCAGGTGCTAAGTATTTTTGTCTATACCTTGCTTCTTTTCTCTCTTTGCCTTTTTTTTTTAGTCTATACTTTGCTTCTACAACATAGTAAGAAGTTTTAACTGTCCTTACTCAAAAAGGAACTATTATGAACCCACATGTATTCTTCCAATCCAAACATTATTGGGAGACAACAACATCAATGATATTTTTAAAATATATATATATATATAAAAGGCAACTTGTAGTACATAAGAAACATATATGAGATATTATTCTAAAACTGAGCTTTCTAGATACAAAAGGTCTATAACTCAACTATAGGTCAATCAAGCATTGTCCCAATATGACCAACATTTCCAGGCATGCAAGAATATAAAAATTTTTGGATAAAAATACTCCAAATTTGCAACTTTTGATGGAACAAATTTCTTTTAGTAAGCCCACGTTGACAAAATCTCTTAATATGTGGTCATGTTGAATCTACATCATCACATCTTTAACATGGAGAATCCTGACCAGCCAGCATCCTAGGAGGGATGAGAGGTTTCTCAAAACTACCCAACATTTTATTGGTCATGTTTGTTTGAATTCTCACCTATCCTAGTTAACAGCATTTCTCATCTTCATTACAGAAAAAATTCATTGACAACACTAGAAATCAGACGGTAACATCATCACCAATAATCCCCACAAGAGCATGTTCCTTCCTTAAAATGGTGGAATCGATGAGCATCTCTAACGATGATTTCCCTTTCTGTAACCTTAGAGATAAACTTGGTAGCCGTATGACAGTCCCCACAAACTCTAAGATTCTTCTTTATTCTAATGACACTATCAGGTCCTGTATTTAATAGTCCAAATACAATTGCCAGCTTCTCGCAATGCACATTCAACATCTTCTCCTTCATCTCTTCCTCCATATCATGCAATACAAAGTTCAGATCAGGCATGTACCCAACTTCTCGAATTCTATTTATTATTTTCTCCAACTCTAAATAAATAAAATTAGTTTGAGGGTTTAACTGATCCCCAGCCACAAAAGTATAGATCTTGTTCTTAATCTCTATAATTGTATGGCCAGCAGTTTTCCTCACCCTTCTTCGTTTCATTAGAGCTCTAACCCTATCAGCATCATATCTCTATAATTTTTTTCCTCACAAAAGACAACTTTGACAAATTTGATCAAAAGTTGTTTTTTGTAAAGACACTTTTAAGTCTGATTTTAAAAAAATTTGATCAAAAGTTTTCTTTACAAAAGACGACTTTTGATCAAATTTGTCAAAGTTGTCTTTTGTAAAGACGACTTTTGATTAATTTTTTTAAAATCAAACCTGAAAGTTGTCTTTACAAAAGACGACTTTTGATCAAATTTGTCAAAGTTGTCTTTTGTAAAGACGACTTTTAGTTAATTTTTTTTTAAATCAAACGTGAAAGTTGTCTTTACAATCAAACCTGGAAGTTTTCTTCATCGGCTTCTGACAATCTAAATATGATTTTTCTGTAGATATGCTTGTACGGCAATCTTTTGGATTTTCTTTTGTAGTTTTTTATATATTTATAAAGAATGGAAGTTACTTTATAGTTCTATTACTACTATACTTTTGCTAGCTTCCAGTGTCTTGGAATCTGGATGTAAGGAACATTTCCAGGATATATGTTTCTTTTCTGACTGGTTTCTCAGATGTAGCTGGTCCTATTAATCATGTCTTTGAGTTCCTTGGAGTTTTGTTGCAAATTTTTTTTTTTTTGGTTCTAATTTTGCGTTTGTTATGATTAGTTACATATCAACTTCGAGCTAAGATATATATGATGAGGAGGCATTAGTCAGTTCAACGACAGTTACCCAATACACACAAACTCATCCTATTCTTTGCTCTCATCCCAATCTCGTCCAACTAAAAGGGTTAACAACTTAACATCAATCCATCTTTATTTCTGCAATATTTCTCTCTTTCTTTTTCTTATTTTTTGGGTTTTGTTCCAAATTTTTTTAATTCATCTCAATTGAAAAGACAAACAAAGCGGCGGAGCGGTGCCGTTCAAGCATTCAGAAATTTCGGGAACTTGTTCTGCTTCTTGGTAATCTTTTGTGTTGGTATCTAGCACACAACAATTAAAAGCTTCAAAAATGGGCTATCCTTGGGGACTGACTTCAGCATCCTATGGAGAGACGAAACTGTAACTCTCAGAAAGCAGCAAAGATGATTGTAAAAATGCCTCACAAAAGCCATCCACTTCAAACTGTAACCCTCAAAAATGACTTCAGCATGGCACTCAACTATTAAAAGAAGGTTTTAGACCTTCTATGGAGAAAGGTCAAGCAAGTTTCAAAAAGTTTTTGACTGATCTGATCTTGTGCTGGCTATTTTTGCAATGTTATTCTTCGGTCAACTTGCAGGGTCATTTTGGTTGGGTTTAGTTTGAATATGACTATGCGAGGTTTTTTTTCTGTATCTGTTTCTCGTGTAACTATATACCATGGGCTGCAAACAAACTTGTCATTCCTTAGCTATAGATATGCCCAAAACGTTGGACTTGCCGAATACTGGATGGAGGAATGGCCATTGTTCTTGACAAAGCTCTTAAATGAAGATAGAGATCTCTTAGGCTAGTCTTATGAACTTTCTTTGTTATACTTACGAATTTTGCTCAATGTAATCTCTTTTTTCTTTTTAATGAAGTCTACTACTGTTTGCAATGAAAAAAAAAAAAAAATCAAAATGTCCAATAATGTTGCTTCACAAAAGCCATCAATTTCATGTTTTTGTCAACCTGGATGCTACAAAAAATTCTTTCTCCAAAAGCTACACCATAAACAAAGCAAAAATATATAACTTTTCATGGGTGACACTTAGCACCACTGATTGCAAAAATACATAACTTACATACTCTGCACAAAGATATTTATGACATCATCAATCAGGGTTAATACTCGAGTGAGCAGATCCTGACCATCTTCATTAGCGAACAATTAGGCATGATTTGCTCATTATTAAAGACCAAACGAAAGGGTTGGAGTAGAGTAAAAGACAATTCCTGGAAATTCAGCCCATCTAATAGAAAAATTATTCAGTCCACCAGGTGGACTTGCCTAGTGGTTCATCCTTCCTATTAAAAACTGCCACCTAGTTAAATTGATGAGTCATATCCTAGTCATATTTTATTTTAGCAACAACATCTAACGTGAGTAACGGCGTTTAAAAAAAAAATCAAGGAAGCCATCAAAGATCAAACTTAGCAAAACAAAAATCCCAATCTGATCTCTCTTTCTCTCCACGACATCATGACGCTTTGCTTTTCCTTCAGTTTGGCAACATCCCCATTCTTCAGATTGAAGTTTCTTCAGCTTGTTCGTGCTTTTTATCCAATTCAGAATCCACCGATTTTGATTTGAGATTTTCTTGCTTTGAATCTTAGAATTTCAAAACAGGGGCTTTTCGAAGGATTTTGGGTAAAAATATCTTTCCCAGTACTCTATATCTGGGCCTTCGTAGATTAGTTTGGTTTTATTTTTTCATTTGCTAGATATGATTTTTTTGAGAAAAAAAAAATGGTTTCTTTCACCTGGAATTTTTTGAAAATGATTTTTTTTCAGGGATTTGATCTGTTTTGTATTTTGTTGTATTTGAATCGCTGACCATCACTCAAAACTTAAACCTCCAACTGTAGCACTCAAGATTCAAGAACAAGAAAAATACAAGGGACCAAGAGAGTCCCCCAATACAAAAAGCCAAGCATATACAGGGGACCTCACAAAAAAATTAAGGTCACTCAATCACAAACCTGTTTACAACAGAGGCACCCATCAAGCCGAGCTTCTTGGCTATGGTGATATGTTGCCACGGTCAAGGACAATGATTGCCATGGCTTAGAATCAATAGGCTGTTGGTGTTAGTTTGGTTCATGACCATGGAAAAAGAAGATTCTCAATGCCAGGAAAAATCCCTTTTCAACCCAAGCGTCAAACGAGTAAACGACGTTTAAAACAATTTAGATTTTTTTTGGCATAATGATATGACTCATCAATTTAATTAGGTGGCAGTTTTTAATAGGAAGGGTGAACCATTAGGCAAGTCCACCTGGTGAACTGAATAATTTCTCCACATAATGGGTGGAAGGTTTGCAAGGCGTCATCATCGATTTGTTTGGAATATTTACAAGACAGAGCCAGCCTTCAGCTTCATTGCTTTATGTTTGACAAAGAAAGCTGATAGTACACTTTTGCTGCGAACAGGGACACGTACAATCTCACGTCGATTTTGGTTATCAAATGACCTGTATGCTGTTAAAGCTTTGGAACTCTCTGTTGCATCCTACAAAAGAGGACCCCTGTCAGCTTTCTAATTTCACTCATCTATCAAAACAGGAACAGGTAGTGAAGAACAAGCAATAATGTGCAGTGCAACAAGTAAACAAAAAATCCTTGTCGATATAGATGTATTAACTAGAGACCCAGTTATAACATCTCTGAATCAAATGTGTAGTTTTAGCCAAATACTACCACATGTTCTATAGACACCTGCACCAACTCAACAGTCTGATAACACCAAGCTGATGTTTGAAATGCATCCATTTTAGATAATACACAGAAACAGCATTGGAAAATATTAATCTCACCCTACTTTTCCATCATATTCAAATGTATTCTTTTTTGGGAAAAATAATCATAGATACAGATCAATAAAAGAATTACATTGAACAATTGTTTCCTAAAACTATTTCATACAAACCTGCAGAAACAAGCATAAAAAGAAACACTTAGCTGAGGAACTTTGGTGAAATCTAACAATTCTGATCAGCTTATAAACTCTTTTACATGGTATACAGCCCATTGATACATAATCATTAGTCACCAAAAACAGATTTTGCTCTCACACACAGGTTCTAAGTTGCTTGATGTGCATGATGTTCTCTTGTGAACTCATAAAGATGCTAAGTCCTCACACTGTCCATTTCAGAGTCTAATTAATCACATACTGAAATCCAACATACTTGTAAGAGTGCATCCTGTTCCCATCCGTATGACAAAAGGAATAGATTCTCCACACTGTTGACAAACATTGTTTACTATACTTTTTTTTTTTTCTTTTTGATAAGTGTTTACTCTTACTATAGGAAAGAAATAGTGCACTGCATGAGGCAGTCTGGTACGAACCAAAAATTCCAGACTCTGAACCCACTGCTTTCTAGTTTCTAGTCTAAAGTAAAATATTTAAACATTCTGCTTCTTTCTTCTAAACAAATGGGTATTTTGGTACCAACCAATGCATCAATGTAGATGAAGTTTCTTGCCAAGTCATCAAATTCTGTCAAAGATAATTAAGACCACGGTCATTTCACATACTACTAATAAACCATTGCAATACAGGTTATCCAAACAAGATCTGCCCTAGCACTATACTCAAATACTATATAAATCGTTCTGCTACAGAACTGGGATATATCAACCATAACCTCAACTCCTACTCACGCAGACCACTCAATACCTCAACTTCTCATGCAAATCCCATCTTGAACACAATCTACCCCAATAATATCCTAAAATAGTATAGATAAAGCTCACTGCAGCAAAGCCAGGAAAGAAACCAAACATAACCATGCCTGCCAACCCAAGCAAATCCAATCAGAACACAATCTGCCCCAGCACTAAACCCATAAATGATAGAAAGTTTAGCTAACAGAGCCAGCATAGAAACTATACCCGTGCTTAGCAATCCAGACCACTCATCAGCTTGTCATAAGTATCCAACAGAAAAAATCTGAAAATGCTCCTAGAATGTACAGCAGAGTGCATATCAAATCTTTTTCTTACTCTCCCATTTATACTTTACCTAACATCTTCACTTGAGACTCATGTGCAATGATCATGCCAATAATAATTGGTGATGCTCATGCCTAATTAATGACGACTATCCAAATGTGGAACTTATCACCTAATCAGAATCACATTGATTATTGTGGAAGAGAATGGTGATGAGTGATGAGAGGTTATCACACCATCAAATACTAATACATATCAAATATTTTGGACACTTTCATGAAAGATATTATTTAATATTACTAAATAATCAATGACAGACGAGTCTTCCCAGACCAATATTAATTACAAACAATCAACACACTTTAAAGAAACTCAAGCAAATAACAAGCAAACCAAAAAAATCCAATCACTCAATTTTGATTATCAAGCATGCACTTAAAAGAATGCTGGGCACGTCTGTGTTCTTGTTGATTTTGACATTACCCTTCGTGTGGCACTCCCTGTTTGCATAACTGCACTAGAAGCAGGGCCTCCACTTGGTAATTGAAGATGAGCTGCTGAGGATTTAGTTTTGCTAGTCTCTTCATTATCTACAAGCATATGAGCATAAAACATAAGTAATATCATTTGTATATCCATCTACAGGCCAATAGAAACTGCACTAGATATAACAAGGCAAGACTATAATTCTTCATACCTACAAGATGGACCCCAAAAGTCTTTCCAGAAATATTTGGGTCTTCAGTGCTTTACAAAAAGAAAAATGTCAAAAACCCAAAAGTTAAAAAAAGAAAAGGAGAGAGATTGATTCGCGAATGAACATAGAAATTGATTTTTTTTTCCCTTGCCAAAAACAAAATCATCCAGGTTAACCCAAAACCAACTACACAGATCCAACTCCAAAAAAAAAACCAGCAGTAGCACGGTCAAAAATCCAAATCATATTTGAAGCATATCGTTCAAATTTATAATGAAAAAAATAGTAATAATAATAAAAAAAAAACCTAAACCAGGATTGGACCTGAGGAGATCGTAGACGGGAGTGTCGAGGATGGCGATGGAGGAGACAATGGTGGTTAGGACGAGCCACCGACTCAACCGATCCACGATTGGCCAACTCAATCCAACCTCTCCCTCTACTCCGACGCAATGCCATTTGTGGAACCCCGAAGGTTCTTCCGGTCACGCAAGGTCCAACATATATAATCCGATGGCTTCATCGGGGGTTGGGAATACTCCCCGCCTTCCGGCACCCCCTTGGCCACCGACGGCCTAGGCAGTTTATCCTCCTACCCAGGAGGCATGTTCAATTAAAAAGACCCAAAATAAAAATTATAAACCCTAAATCGGTAACAGCAATAATGGGGTTTGGGTTTTGGAATTTACCGGTGACAGTGACGATGGAGCGGCCTGAGATGGAGAGTCAGCGAGAGAGAGACGCGGTCTGAGATGGAGAGTGAGCGAAGGAGAGTGAGCCGGAGAGAGACGCAGTCTGAGATGGAGTGAGCAAGAGAGAGACGAGACTAAGGAGATAAGAGAGTGTGAGAGAGAAGACAAGTTTGTTAAGTGTTATTTTAAAATTTCAAATAAAATTTGTATGAAACTTGTTTATGTGAAAGACGACTTTTACGTTTTTGTTACATCCAAATGGCAAAAATGGCCGGTCAGAAAATTAAAAATGAAAAATTTGATCAAGAAAACGTCTTTACACATTTCACAATTTTGAACGAGTCCATATTTCAAATTAACTTCACAAGAGTCATGTTTCACTATAAAACTTAAAAAATTGTATTATTTAGCAAGTTTGGCCACTAATATTTCCTAAAATAATGATTAAAAAAAAAAAAAAAAAAAAACTTATTCGTAGGAGAGGTTGGTAGTGGATTGATAAGAGAGGTGGAGAGATAATATTATTTTATTTTGGATGGAATTTGAACACCAATAAATTGGTCCAAGTTGAGTCAAATTGGGCTGAGAGAAGGTGTTAGTTTTAATTTGAACACCAATAAAAACAAGAAATAGAGAGGTCCAATAGGCTTCAAAAGAAGTAGCAACTTCCCCCTTAATCCAACTCATTAGACCAGTTTAAAATAGCTGAAATATGGGCCCCCAATTAAGAGCCCTAAGCCCATCAAAATATTTTTACAGAAACACAAGGGAATTAGGGTTTTAAGTTCCCAGTTTTTCCAGCAGCCTCCTCTTGCAATTTGCGGCCCCTAGGAGCACCAGCCAAAATGGTAAATTCTCTCTCCCCTGTATATTTTCTTGCATTTTCTGAGAAACCAAACGCATCGTCATGTTCACTTGAGTGTGTGTCTACTTGAATGCTGTTTTTTTTTTTTTTTTGGCCTATGATTTGGGTTTTGTTTATTTTATTTTATATTTTTGTTGGCTTATGATTTGGGTTTTGTTTATTTTTGTTCAAGTTGTTAAGTTTTGTTCCATGCTGGGGTTCATATATATATATATATATATTTCATGTGATAACTGATAAGCTAAAAGATACAACCTTTTTTTTGTTTTTCCTGGCAAGTGGAGAGATGGATTAGTAATCATTGCTAAGTTTAGTATGCATTCCCTGGAGATTCAAGAACAATTTATAAAGGGGTCTTTTTGTTTTGATTTTGGTCCTTTTCTCTGGTACCCCAGTAACTAAATGGAGGGTTAAAGACCAGTTACAAAATGTGGTTAATAATTATTTGTAATTGTTGGTATGTTTCATCTGGAATGTGTATGGGGGTGGTGCTAAGCTAAAAAAACTAGCTATTTAGTTGGTGAATTATAAGGTATGTTCAGTGTTACCAGACTCAAGTCAGGTATCATTTTTTTTTTTAAATGGTTAATACAGATACAAGTCTGGTATATCACTGGGACTTCAATACAGGTGCCTTGATGCATTTTATGCTTGCTTCTTCTGCCCCTGGCTCGTCCTACTATCAACCAAAATACATGATGTATTGGAGGAAAGTTGTAGCCAAATAGATATACAACTTGATATGCTTTAGCAGTGGCGGATTTAAAAAAGCTATAGATTCATTCAAAATTTTAAAGTATGTTAAACTTGCCCCCACTATGTTTATGCATTTATCCCCACTGTGTTGTTTGTATAAAAGATTATGTGTTAACTTTGAAAAAATAAGAAAAATGAGAGAGTCCACAACAACAATTGGGGCCAGCTGGGTAGCAATGAGTTCTTATTAATCGGGAAAATTAAATTTTAAATCCTATAATTTAGAGGCGACAACAAATTAAACCCGAATTATCAAAATTAACAAATTAAATCCCAAACATAAAAAATTGCAACAATTTAAACTTTACACTTAATTTATTCTAACCCCGTTCACATAACTGTTAAAGTAAAAAAAAAAAAAATAATAATAATTATAACGAGCAGAGAGAGAGTGAGACAGAGAGACTAGAGTCCAAAGAAGAGAGATGCCGCCGCCCATCCCAATAGTAAGAATAGCTTGTCTAGTTATTTTTCTAAGATGAGCATAAATTGCTGATTTGCTGCTATTTCCAGAACTCCATATGCCAATTTGTGTGAAGGTATGGGAGGTTCTTTAGTACACTAAACTGAAATTTGGAGTTTTATTTTTCCTTCTTATTCCAACATATCTCATATTGTTTATGAAGCATATTTAGTGAGCATTCGTAGTTTCTAAGTGTCATATGTAAATTTACTAAAGCATATAGTAGCAATATTTTTTGGTAGATAATTTGGGTTTTCAACAAGTGTATCCCTTTTCACACTTGTTTTAATTCCTTCTCTTGTGGAAGTGAAAGGACAAATTAGTCATATTGGAGTTGAGTAATTAATTAAAGTTGATAACATAATAAATTCAAAATGATTGTAGTTGTGGAAAAATAAATGTAAATATATGGTGCCTAATTGAAATTCCCTGAGACACCATTTTAATCTTTAACATGATGACTGAAAGTGAAGCAAAAAACTTGTTATAGTGTTTGTGATTCAATTATTATGTTGTTGTTTTAAAGATGTTTTCGAAGTGAAGATAATAAAAACATAGATGAATAGTGTTGGGAGCAGAAAAATCCTTGATCTTAAGTTAGGACCTCTTTTTATGCAGAAGGTAGCACTGTTGAGTCCTCTACGATATCGCTCGCGTTTCGTCTTCTACCACGTAGAATCACAAATCAACTTCCTTCTCAAACCAATCGAGCCAGACACATGTGTCTCATTGATCAAGCAATGCAGGACCCTTCGATCTTTGAAATCTGTCCATGCCTCCATGCTCATATCACATCTTCACCTAAACCTATTTTTCTCTACCAACCTCATTGCCCAATATGCCTCTCTAGGCTCTATGTCTCATGCCTACTCCCTTTTCTCTACCTTCCACTCCAAAGATGTGTTCCTCTGGAATGTAATGATCAGAGGCTTTGTTGACAATTGTCTATATAACCGTTCCATGCTTCTATACAGCCAAATGCGAGAATTGGGAATTCAACCTGACAATTTTACTTTTCCTTTTGTTCTCAAGGCGTGTGGATGTGTTAAGGATGTCAAATTCGGGGTTGTAGTTCATGGAAACCTGATGGAATTTGGGTATGAATCAAATGTTGTTGTTGGTAATTCTCTCATTGCCATGTATGGTAAGTGTGAGCGTCTTGATATTTCTCGGTTAGTTTTTGATAAAATGCCTCAGAGAAATGTAGTGTCTTGGAGTTCGATGATTGGTGCATATGTGCAAAATGGGCATTATGAGGAAGGAGTGTCGTTGTTCTCACAGATGTTGGGTGAGGGAATCAGACCAAACAGGGCTGTTATCTTAAATGTGATGGCATGTGTATATAGGGAAAACGAGGCTGATGGTGTTTGTAGAGTTGTGATAGATAATAAACTTGATTTTGATCGGTCTGTCCAAAATGCAGCAATGGTAATGTATGCCCGATGCGGGAGAATTGACATTGCTCGAAAATTCTTTGATGGAATCCTTGAGAAGGATTTGGTGTCTTGGTCCTCCATGATTGAAGCTTATGCTCAAGCTGATTTGCCACTTGAAGCCTTAGAGCTTTTTAAACAGATGATATTACAAAGAATTCTTCTTGATTTTGTGACCCTTTTGAGTGTTATTCGTGCTTGTTCAAATTTAGCATCTTTCCAGCAAGCACGCTTCATTCATGGGTTCATTACTCGGAGATTTTCCAAAAACCAAATAGCACCTGAAACTGCTCTAATCGATCTCTATGTGAAATGTGGAAGTCTAGTATATGCTAGAAAAGTTTTTGATAAGATGCAGGAAAGAAATATAATCTCATGGAGTACATTAATTTCAGGATATGGAATACATGGCCATGGTAGGGAGGCTCTCTACCTATTTGATCAGATGAAGGCCTCGATAAAGCCAGACCACATTGCATTTTTGTCGGTCTTGTCTGCCTGCAGTCATGGTGGGTTGATTGTGAAAGGGATGGGAATGCTTCAATTCCATGAGTAGAGATTTTCAGGTTACACCAAGATCTGAACATTATGCATGTATGGTTGACCTCTTGGGTCGAGTTGGGCGACTAAATGAAGCCCGTGATTTTATTGAGAGAATGCCTACTAGGCCAGAAGCTGGTGTCTGGGGCGCATTGCTTGGAGCATGTAGAATTCATCTAAATGTTGAACTAGCTGAAGTTGCTGCAAAATCTTTATTTGAGTTAGATGCAGATAATTCTGGTCGGTATGTGCTCTTGTCCAATATTTACACATCATTGGGCAAAAGATATGATGCTGATAGGGTTAGAGCTCTAATGAAACGAAGAGGGGTGAGGAAAACTGCTGGCCATACAATTATAGAGATTAAGAACAAGATCTATACTTTTGTGGCTGGGGATCAATCAAACCCTCAAACTAATTTGATCTATTCAGAGTTGGAGAAAATAATAAATAGAATTCGAGAAGTTGGGTACGTGCCTGATCTGAACTTTGTATTGCATGATGTGGAGGAAGAGATGAAGGAGAAGATGTTGTATGTGCATAGCGAGAAGCTGGCAATTGTATTTGGACTATTAAATACAGGACCTGATAGTGTCATTAGAATAAAGAAGAATCTTAGAGTTTGTGGGGACTGTCATACGGCTACCAAGTTTATCTCTAAGGTTACAGAAAGGGAAATCATCGTTAGAGATGCTCATCGATTCCACCATTTTAAGGAAGGAACATGCTCTTGTGGGGATTATTGGTGATGATGTTACCGTCTGATTTCTAGTGTTGTCAATGAATTTTTTCTGTAATGAAGATGAGAAATGCTGTTAATTAGGATAGGTGAGAATTCAAACAAACATGACCAATAAAATGTTGGGTAGTTTTGAGAAACCTCTCATCCCTCCTAGGATGCTGGCTGGTCAGGATTCTCCATGTTAAAGATGTGATGATGTAGATTCAACATGACCACAAATTAAGAGATTTTGTCAACGTGGGCTTACTAAAAGAAATTTGTTCCATCAAAAGTTGCAAATTTGGAGTATTTTTATCCAAAAATTTTTATATTCTTGCATGCCTGGAAATGTTGGTCATATTGGGACAATGCTTGATTGACCTATAGTTGAGTTATAGACCTTTTGTATCTAGAAAGCTCAGTTTTAGAATAATATCTCATATATGTTTCTTTTGTACTACAAGTTGCCTTATATATATATATATTTTAAAAATATCATTGATGTTGTTGTCTCCCAATAATGTTTGGATTGGAGGTTCATAATAGTTCCTTTTTGAGTAAGGACAGTTAAAACTTCTTACTATGTTGTAGAAGCAAAGTATAGACTAAAAAAAGGCAAAGAGAGAAAAGAAGCAAGGTATAGACAAAAATACTTAGCACCTGGTTTGTTCATAATCTTCAAGACATATCTTCATGCTTATGATCATGGATATTTTAAAATTCTCAGAAAAAGGGAAGAGTGGCCCCACTTGTTTAAACCATTGTTTGAAATAAAATTTATCTTGTGAAATACTCCATATATTTTATTCAAGCTGATCTTTGTTTAAATAAATAAAAAATGTCTGATGAATTATGCTGGATATTTTACCAAAAGCTTGATCAATTTTCAGGTATGGTTCGATGGTGGGAGATTCTCTTGTTTGTAATCAGAGCTCATCAAGGCCAGCCTGATAGGTTTTATGGGAAGATCTAATTGCATGCCTGAGTGGACTTTGTAGTGGAAACAGTCATAATTATAAAATTGATTTGATTAGGTATGGACTGTATGGCTTGATAATTTCTAGAAATATACTGATTTTGACCAGTTGTTTTGCCCCGAACATAGCTTTTTTCAACTGTCAATTTAAGATACTATCCTGAAGGTCTTGGATAATTTGTTTTTTCAAACATTGATTTAAGCTACTATATTGGGATATCTATAAGATTGGACTTTTGTTGGTGTGAAAGGCAAGTTGGTTTTTTTCGTAAGAGTTTAGTTGTGTGTGTCAATCCTTCTATTTTTTACATGGATATGAAATAGAGTCTGCATGTTTCTTCTCACAGTTAGATTTTTTCCCCCAAAGAATGCTTGTCTGTAGTTTCTGAATTTGCATCTCGAATAGTCTTCTCTATTTTCTTCTTTGGAACTGATGCAAATAAAAACCTTAATGCAACATATAGGGCTATTATGCATAGTTGAGTACTTGAGTATATCCCAGAACTAGGTCAACCAAGAACATAACTAGTTTTAATTGTTTTTACTTCGATAACTTTTTGGTTCAAAACATGGGTTCAAAATGAGACCAGATTTCTTTCCTTAAAAAACTATTTTTAACTTTGGTTCTTTTAGTTCCTTTTTGGTGTTTTCATATGCATATCCCCATCAAAATCTTGTTTTAAATTTGAAAGTTTCACATGCATTTTACCTTAACTGGTTCTACTATGATTCTAGACAATTTTGATACAAAATGCATCCAATTTCAGCCACTTGGGTATTCGGCCCAGTGGTAATCCCCCTCCTCCAAAAAGTCCCACCCCTCTATGAGGGTGTGTGTTCAATCCCTGAGATCTTCAAAATATATGTGTGTGAGTTTAAATTAAAATTTCTATCATATATCAAAAAATAAAACCAATTTCAAATTAATTTGGTTTTGTTTTTAGTTCAGCTTGTACAATAACTGGTTTAGTTATGTGGTTTGCCAAATATTCTTAATCAAATCACTTTTTTACTGTTCCTAATGGAATTTCTGATATGTGAACTCATTCTTGTTTTGCCGAGGATTTATTATCATGTGCATCAATAAATTATTTTATGTATCGGACATATGCAACTTGTGTAGGAGATACTTACTCCATGTGCATTGGGAAGCTTAAAGGGTAATTCTCTTAAAGACATGTGGAAATTATGTTGTTTGAAGAAGAATTAGGGGTGTGGTTATTTTATGTATCATGCATATGTTGTAGTAAGTAAATGTCAGGCAAGTGCCAAGTCTTACGCGCAAGCTCGTCCATGCAATGGATTAAATCTTCAAGAAGTACTATTTTCATTGTTTATGATTTTTTTTGTTTTTTTGGTGCCAACAAATTGGAATTCTGATCTTTTTCAAATTTTGGCAAGAACATTCAAGTTTAAGGTTGAAGTGATATCTAATGATCTGAATAATACTATGTTACTCATCTCTTGTATTTAGGATTTGAAGCAGGGTGTGCTCCTCCAATTGATAGATTCCTGAAAAAAAGAAAAGAAAACGATCATTGGGGGAGAAACTATATTCCATTTTGGGATTTGCCTGCTTAGAAGTAGAACTCCCAAAGGAGTACGTATGGTTTGAGCTTGAGAATTGAAAAAAGTCATACAATCTTGGCCAGATGCGGTTGCACGTGCACCTAATAATTTCTCCATAGAGCAATACAGTCAATTATGTCTCTCTGAGGTTTTTAGATGTGTGACCAGACCAGTGTGATAGTATCTTGAGTTGGGCACTTTAGTACGAAGTACAAACACACTACGTCTACGCTACCTAGCTAGTGTTTCATTTTTATTTTCATCTATTTTCTTACTATATAATAACCTTTAAAAAGCTCAATTTTATCTGGTAATATCAGAAAATGGATGAGTCCCAAGATATTTTTAAAATGAATTTGTGTAGTCCTTAGAATACCAAGGTATTGTAGATAAAACGGATTGACAATGGCAATTAACTAAAAACTAATATGAGGCATACGGCTCTTACTACCCTCAAACTTTGAATATAATATTTGAAGATGCAAGAAGCCACAGATTAGAGAAGACAGAAGAATGTTATTTTTGTTAGGATCAAATATAGCAAAACATGGTCATGTCTATCTCAAAACAAAAGAGCATGTGTCTGTTCCACAACACATGCCATCTTATTAGACTGCATTGTCACCACGTCTCACCTCTCATCTCATGCAAAAAAAAGACACATGTAGACCTCTACCGCCAAACTCTGCACCTCTCTCTCTCTCTCTCTCTCTCTCTCACATGAAAGCATATCCCACAGCTAGAGTCACAACCCCCACCACCACTGACCCTTTATCCACACCACCACATATGGAGGATGAGGAGGATAATGAGAAGAGCCAGCAAGAAGCCTACTCTCTCATACCAAATCCATTACAATTCTTAACAAAACTAATACTCTTCCAAGCAGACTTAATCTATAACTCCTTAGTCACTCTCTTCTTCCCTATCTCTTGCTTTCTCTCCATTCTCCACGAGTCCTATTACCGAGCTGAGAAAGCCAAAGACAATTTAGAATCCGCTGTCCACAAAGTCCCTTCCACCATCACCCATGGTAGCACCCTCTTGTTAAAGAAGCTGACTTTGGGGCTCCTGGGAGTTGCATACGTGTGCATGATTTTGATGGTGGTGTTGGTTTTAGCAGTTTTACTGGGAATTGGGTTTGTGTCACTGTGGGTGGACAAACCTGTCTTTGTGAGGGACAGCTTGTATTTTGACTACACTGAGGCTCATCCTAAGGCTGTATTTTCTTTTGGTAATGTTGGGGTTGAAAGGAAGCAACTGATGGGTGTTCCAATTGGGCACACATTTCATGTTTCTTTGGTGCTTTTGATGCCTGAATCTGACTTCAATAGAGAGATTGGGGTGTTTCAGGTATGCCCATTTCTTTGAACTTAATGCAGTTAAAATTAATTCAAGTTTACTTCATTTAGTTTTTTTTTTTGGCCTAATTTTCATGGTTTTAGATGTTACTTTGAGACATAAGTTCGGTATTTGGGAAAGAAAAGAACATAAGACACTCAATTAATATTTAAAAGTTTGACTATGTAGCTCATGATAACATAAGCCAAAACCACGCAAAGAATCACTGAAATGATGCATGAGGATGTCAACTCACTTAAAGAATCAGGGCTCTCAATAAAGGGGAAGGAAAAAGGTGCCTTTGATTCTCAACATGAACAATGGATGAGAAGAAAGTTCCTGGTCCATGAAAAATGAGTATGATCAGAATTTTTTAAATGATTTGATTTTCAAATTTGACAATGAAGCTCAAAATTTGTGAATGGGCCTTCTGGCCAAGTGACAACACCTCAACCCTTGTTGGTCCCAAAAAACCAAAAAAGAAAGAAAGAAACTCAAAATTTATCTAAGTTTCTGCAGAAAACAGCTATATTCTTCCAGTTTGATTTGGTTTTGTATATTTACAAATTGGTTTGCTTTTAACCATACATGCAATGGAAGACTTTCATTTATTTCATATTTTATTTTAAACATAGTAACTCCCTAGATTTGAGTAATGGATGTGGCAAAAAGTCATCTTGAAAAGAAAAACACAAACACAAGCACATTGGCTTGGATATTATGCATAGCCATCTTGCTGAAAGGTTAGTTATTTAGTAATATATACCCTGCTGGTTCTCATGTCTTGCAGAGCTTGGAGAAACCGCATATTGATGTTTGGAGAATTTTTATGATACATCTAGACTTTGTATGACCAAAGTAATTCTTTAAAGATGGATTAGTATTTATGTAGAATAGAAAATGTGTATATCTTGAATAGGATTATCCTTAAGGCTAGTTATGCAAACGGAGAAATCCAAAGAAAGAATTTCGTTACAGTTCATTATGTCTCCTGCTAGTCTGCACCCAAAATAGAAGTTCAGTTGCATCCCCAAATTTCAAATTTCATTGTTTCTTCATATAATTTCAAAACTAAATAGTAGAATAAACAATTTGGGACCATGCCTTTGGAAGTTGAGGTCCCAAGTTCAACTGCCCACTGGGCCTATTCCTACCAAAATTTTCCAGATTATCTAGCATTCATGGTTAGGGATATTTTTTGCATGCCCCGGATTGGTGTCACCAACTGGTGAGGATACCTCCTTAGTCCTTACCACATTCTAATCCGCCTAGATTCATTGATGGCTGACGTATACCACTTATTTTTAGGCGTCCTGAAAACAATCTTTAATTGAAGCATTCCTCCACTTGACTCAAGTTACTAAACCCAAGCTACCTTTCTGTGGAGGAAGGAAAATCCTCCCCCACTTTTCCCTGTGAATGTGATCTTTATAGCCATGTTTTTTCCTCTAATAGAGCAGTAAATCTGGTACAGATAATATATATTGCATTTGGCCAGAGAATTAGGAATAAAGATGGTTATGTCATAGTAATGTAGAATCAGGATTTTGTCTACATTCTAATAATTACACCCTATCTCATTGAATAAAATATCATGAGTACCGGGGTTGTAATTCTGCATTTAAACTTTAGTGCAAATGTTGCTTATTGATTCTCTTTAAGGCAACCAATTGAAAACCAATCAGAATCTTTAACTACAAGGGAGAAAAATAGAAAAATAAAGCACATGCAACTGCCACCAGGGACTGCACTGTTGCACTAATAGCCACTACATAGGAAAAATTATCTCAATGAAAATTAGCATATCAGTGTACAAAATTGAAGTTCTCATGTGCCATCAGGGGTTCTGAAATCTACAACATGCCTAAGCCGAAGTCAGAAAAGAGGTACCTTAGGGATCATAGTTTGTCAGAGATGTTTTAAACACTTTGTTTTGATAACATATAATAGTTAATGTAATTATTTTGTGATTTAGTCTTTAATTATTGCTTCATGGTGTTAACTTGCATGGGGTCTACTTGCTATAGAATCCCAGGATTGTATTTGAGTAAGATGGTCCTTAAATACTACTTACTTTTACCATTGTTTCACAATAATCTTTGAATTGTTAACTTGAGACTTGTAATTATGTATGCCTTTTGAGAAGTTTTTACTCGATGAAATTGTTCTAAAAATGCAAAAAGGTATAGGTACAGAAAAGTGTTAGTTCTGACTTGTAGTCTTATTTTTCTGTATAAAAAGGCTAATTCTGCACTGCCCTTCTCTTAAGTTCTAGTTATGTCAACTAGACAACATCATATGTTAGAAAGGGCTTTAGCTTTATGCGACTGATAGATGATGTTCATGTTCATGATTTGGCTAACTATGGCACAAAGCAGGCATACGTCACGAGAAACCAACCCAATTGCCTAAAACATAGAGTTCTATTCAAATTTTATGCAAAGAAGCAGCTTTATTTCAGTTCTGAGTTGGAATGCTAAGAGAATTTCTAATCGACCATTATCTCAGCTGAAAACATGCCAAAAACCTGGTAGCACTATTTTGATAACAATAGGGATCATTTATTAAGTGGGTGTACACTCTATTTACTTAGAATCCCCTTGGATCTCCCATTATTTTGATATTTAATTATACTATTTTTTGGCTATTCTTGTTCTCCAGTTGCTGACAGTTCTTAGCAGCTACTTCTTGAAAAGTTTCTGATTCATAATAAACATGAATGTGCGCATATGTGATGGAGCAATTATTCAGTATTAGCGACGTGGTAATATGTGATGTACCTGCATTAACACATACATGCACTAAATAGTAAAAGTACACTTTATAGGTGACCAAATAAATTTACATAGGATTGAAAGCACAATAATTTGGCTTTTCTGTATTAGAGCACTAATCTCTATGTATACATATGCTTTACTGGAATTTATTTAATCAGTTGACTGCAGAACTCTTATCAGTCAATGGAGCTGTGATAGCAAAATCTAGCCAGCCATGCATGTTGCGATTTAGAAGCTTCCCAATTCGACTCGCTCGTACATTTATTATGGGCATGCCACTTTTACTTGGGATTTCTCATGAGACCCAAAGGATAAGCATTGAAATATTAAAGCACAAAGAAGGGGTGAGAAGAACTAAGGCTATCAGAGTAACTTTGGCTCCAAGGGCTGGAACTTTATCTCCGCCGCAGTTGTATGATGCTGAAATCCTCATCCACTCTCATCTGCCATGGACTAAACAATTGGTAACCAACTGGAAATGGACATTATATGTGTGGACATCTTTATATATATACATCATGTTGCTTATAGGTCTGGTTTGTTGCTGTAAACGACTCATCTTCCCAATGACAGCAACAAATTCCCGTGATCATAGTGGAAGGGAGTTGATGACTGAAGAACCTAGAGAACCACTAATACAAGCTAGAGATGAAAGAGAAATCTCAGAGTTAATGAAAAAATGGAAACGAAGCAGGGGCAAAAGAAAGGCAATCTGTTTGCATGAGGCCATGACAGAAACTATTGGCTCATCCGCACCAAGCATTAGTGTAAGCAGAGAAGACACAAGTACTGTTGTTGAAGATGATATTGGAGACTCAGAATCAGTGTGTTTAGGTGGTTGAGTAGTTTGGGGTCATATTGCATGGTTGACATTCCAAATGTGTACTTTGTATTGTATGAAAAAATTGTGACTTTGTTATTAAAAGCTTAAAATCAAAATCAGCAAAAGAGTATTTGCAAGTTGCAAAATTCCTAAAAAATGATTTTTTATTTTTATTTTTTACTTTTTCAATATTTTTTGATATATTTGAATCGACGACTAAGATAAAATTGGTTTTTTGAAAAGTTGTGACTTTTCAAATTTTAATCTGATCCGTTAAAAAGTATTGCTAAACCGATTTCAATCTGTTTATGTTAGGCTTGATATCCCTTAAAATTTTACTTTTTTTATTTATTGTAATAAAAGAATTCCCATGGGAAAAAACCAAAAAATCTAGCCTAGGTTTTTTTTTTTTTTTTTTTTTTTTTTTTAAATTTCATTTTTTATTATCATCAGATAGAGTTTAAAAACTAAATCCATAATGCCCATTAGTCTAAGTTCACAACCTCAAACAAACCACACTTACATTTGATTCATAGCATCACAACAATACATTCAATAAAAATTAAACAATGATTAATCATCAAGTAATTAAAATCATTTAAGCATGCATCTCAAATGAAAATGAACTTTTAAAGTTGCTGTAATTTTAGTACAACATGTTAGAAAAATCAGATTTGCATCATTCATGAAACAGAAACCGAAAACGATGCAATCTAGCAATTGTGCACTAAAAATTAATCTAGCAATTAAAATCATTTAAGCATACATATCACATGAAAAAGAACATTTAGAGTTGTTGGAAGTTTTGTACATCATGTTAGAAAAATTAGATTTGCATCATTCACAAAACAAAAATCGAAAACAATGCAATCTAGCAATTGTGCATTAAAAATTAATCAAGTTACAACATGTGAAAATATACAAATTAAAATTAAAACATAATCATGCATTTTACACAATTAAAGTTGCTGCATTAAATTAAAAAAGAGAGGATTGTACCTTTTGGGATGCAATCTCTTGAATAAGTGTTCTAGATTGAATTTGATTGTGGTGGGATATGGCCTCTTGATTGAGAATACCAGATCCAATCCTGAAAAAGTGTACTTGAAAGAGATTGTTAGATTGGTTTAAAAAAAGTAATTGTAATTGAAAATATTGGAAGTGAGATTGAGACTCTAATATAAGAACACATTTAGCAAGTCTAATCCCTCACAAAAATTCTCTTGAATTTTGTTTGGGATTGTGAGCAATTAAAATTCCACCCCCCTGTAAAAAATGAGAATATTTTCTATTTATACAACAGACAAAAGATGAACCTACCCACAATGTGGGACCCTGAGAGTGTGTTAGGGTTTTGTAAATTAGATAAGCTTTGTGAAAATCCCGAAATTGTGCACTTGATTTTTAGGCTCTAATTGTGAGCCCGATTTGACCCTCTAAACGCTCGAATTTGGACATCTTCGCAAACACATAGTTGTATCTTATCATGTTAGCTTTCCAACCCAATTTGAATCAACTCAATTGGATAATTGAGTCAAATTTTATGGTCAAAATACCGAGCAGTATATAGGCTGGAATCCAAACCCGAGTTGGCATTGGATAATTCCGGGTTTTTTCACCTTTAGTCGGCTTCTAGTGAACTCAGAAGTCATTCTTTGGCTGAATTCGAGATTCCTTGATTTTAATTGATTTATTAATAATTAATATCATAATTATTGGTCAAAATAATTATCTTATTAGTTAAAAATAAATCAATTTGAGAATTATCCTTTGGATGAATATCTTGTACATAAATACTTACAATTTTAAGATGTTCTAGACCAATATGAATTATTTATTAATTGATTTTAATTTAATCCTTTAGAGGCCCAATAAGACCAATTAACAAATAATCCTAGAGCTTATGGTAAATATTATTTCAATCAATCAATTTTATTTCCTTAATAAAATCTTGATTTTTGACCCAATGTCTAATCCGAAGAATGCACTCTCATTATTAATTCAATTTTTATCACTTAAGATATGATTTTTAAGATTGTGGACCAACTTCGAATTTTCAGGCCTGTAAAGTATCATTTTAGCCTTTATGCACTTTGGGTAAAAATAGTAAATTGATGGTTGTAAAAATAGGCTTGATATCCTTAAAATTATACCTTCCTTTTTATTTATTATTTTATTATTATTATTATTATTTTTTTTATTGTAATGAAAGAAATTCTCATACGAATAATAAAAAAAAAATCTAGCCCTTCCACAGATTTCACTTGTAGTTTTATTTTTTATTATTTAAAATTTCATTTTTTCTATTATCAGCAGATATAGTTTAAAAACTAAACCCACAATGCCCATTCCTTAGTAACCGACCAACCATTAATGTGTTATTTTATTTTATTTTGTAAATGACCGACCATTAATATTAACAAACCATTAGATTAACACGTATATCGACCATCAATTTTGATATTACTCTAGTTGATTGATTTATCAGCCCAAATCATAATTCAGTCCAGCACTATAGGAGCATAGGTCTGGTCTCTTGAAAGAAAGAGAACAAGCATCTTGTGTCAAGGTGATATGAAGCCGATGAGATTTGGTGCAATAATTAGCTCATTGCATGCAATCCTTTTTTAAAATTGGTGAAATTGACCATTCTAATTATATTTTTGTCAATTTTGTTAATATAAATTGGTCACGTGCATTGCACTTAGGGTTTATAATAATGAATTTATAGTAGCAAAATTGACAAAAATACAACTAGAAAAGTCAATTTCACCAATTTAAAAACCTTAGGCAATTATCTTACAAAATTGAAACCTTAGTGATCAATTTGCAAATGACCCAAATCCTACGGGTGATTATGTAATTTGGCAAACAAAAAAAAAACACTCTTTTCTCATGTGACATTTTGACAAATAATTAATTTTCTTCAGTAAAAGGAGACAAAGCATGCATTTATATCATGGTGGAATGATTATTTTAAGAAAACAAATGTCGTAGTGAATAATTGAGTCATGATGAATTGATTATAACTACTTATAATCTTTACTATTTTTATAAGGTTAATGGAAAGAAAGTTGTATTAAAATTATATGGTAGTGGACGAACCACCACCAATGCATGCTATTTTTTATTGTCAAGGAAAGAGAAAAGTCTAGAGCACGTTTTGTTAGTGTTTTCGAAAATTGTATAGAAAAACAAAAATTGTGGAATGTTAAGGTTTTAGGGCTGTAATGTTTTATAAGTGGACATAACTGTGCACAGGTTGGTTTGAAATGGATTGAAAGGAAATTCTCAACTAAATTGCCCTTGGAGGGTTGAGAAAATCTCAATCCTTTTTCGAACTGACGGTCCCTCACGCGATGAGTCAGTTGAAGTTAGGGGCGTTTTCAACATGACAATTTAGTGGAGAAAATAAGGAGAGGATTGAAATGATAAGACATACTGCAAGTAAACCTCTATTTTTTCTCCATGCGGCTACATACTGGTTCTTTAACAAATAGGCCCTATATATATATATATATATATTGTAAATGTAGAAATAAAGATTCGATCATTTGTCCAGACATTTTGTTGTGACAATTCAAGCTACAAATAGATGCCACCTAACAGCTATAATATTGGAGGGGAAATAATTCGTAAGTAGTTAAATCCGGACCGGGGAATTGAGAAATAACTAAAGGCACCTCATTCCCAGCTCGGGCTTAACCAAACTGTGTTATGTGTTCGGGTGACCGAACAGATGTAAATATCTGCTCGGGTACAGAGTCTGTTCGGGACAAGTAACTAAACCCCTAACTTAGTAATCCGGAATGAACTAGAATCGTTCTTATAACCCCAGCATTAAATACCTGAAATATCATGGTCAAAGGTGTGTTGAATACGTTTTTTGCATTAAATTCATAATTAGCTGTGGTAAGGAATGATGGTAATCCTTAAATGAACTGACATTGGCCACGTTCTGGAGGGAAATAATAGATCAGAGAGCCTAAATATCTCTGACGATTGATAAAGTTAAGGTTATGGGGAAGGGAAGTTGGAAAAATATCATGGGAATATCTCCGGTAAAGGGTTTGGGTATAAATAGAAGGAGCTTCAACATGCAAAGAGGTACGTGCTCTTATGCTCCAGAAAGTTTTTCTCTGTCATTATTCAGACTCTTTGATCACCTTCTTCCCGGTCAAACTGACTCAGGCATCGGAGAGCAAAAGGCCAACCCCCACTGGGTTGACCAAGCATCGGAGAGCTAACCATTTGTCTTTACCCCCACTGTTTGAATATTTTCAAGAGTTTTAACATTTGTCCTTTATGTTTGAAATTTGTTCGGATTGACCTCAAACTCTGCTCGGACTGACCTCAAATTTCCTGGTCAGGACTCTTTCATGGTCGTCTTAATTTGTCTTAATTTCTTACAATTACAATTGGCGCCGTCTGTGGGAAGAGCTTTCCTACAGAATTATAGTCCGGCAACTAGCGAGGTTCGCCAGAAATGTCTGGAGTACCATCAGCGTCGCGACACCCACCTTCGGTGGTGGTGGAGGACGCGAGTTTATCCAGAGTCTCTTCTGGAACGTCATACAGGCCTTCTCGTGACTCAGCAGACGTCACTACAAAGGACTGCTGGAAGAGCCTTAGTGACACCTGCCCCACCACAACAACCTGTCCCACCACAACAACCTGTCCCACCACAACAACCTGCCCCACCACAGTACCCAGCTCCACCACAAAGCCTGGCCCCTTCACGCCATACCCACCCCAACCAAGTGTCTGCTGTCAGGCCAGACGAAGGAGCCACATCAAGAAGGCTCGTGCCGAGCTCCTGCATTAAAAACAAACTAACAGAGGTGATGCTCGGCGCAGCCTTGCCTACTCCACTAAGTCATCACAAACTCAGAATAGCCAAGAGCTCATTGCCGAGCTACGCCAAGAGATACAAGCATTAAAACAGGTGGCGAAAGGACGGAAGGATAAAAGCCACCCCACAGCAAAAGAAAGGCCGACCAAAAGAACACATGCCTCACAACGAAGAAGCCCAGAACGCCCCACCCTGTCTCACAAGTCACAGCAACATGATTTATCCGAGACCTCTAGCTCCCAATCGGAATCTAGATCACCGACACCACCGGTGGTTTCCCATAAACCACTAAAACCAGGAAGGGCTTCGCGCTCTCGTCCCCCCCTTTATGGAGAGACGAGCGCGCCGGGAAAGAAGCATCAGCCCAGAAAGACTGTTAGGCCGGGGAGACAGAATGCTGTCTGGAAGGCTTTCGATTTGATATCATCATCTCCTTTCTCCAAAGAGATAGAGAAGGCCAAGATGCCCGAGAGATACCCAGTCCCTCGCTTCGAGATATATAATGGCCGGACAGACCCTGTGACCCATATTGGCCACTATCATCAGAGCATGGCTCTATCTCGAAATAATGATCCCCTCATGTGTCGGCTTTTTCCATCTAGCTTGGGAGAAGTCGCGATGAGATGGTTCAATCAATTGGGAGTGCGGACGATTTACTCTTGGGATCAGTTGGCTGAGGCATTCGTGGCTCGATTCATAACAAACAGTCGGAAGAGGAAGGAAATGGGGTCCCTCCTCACAATGAAGTTAGAAGCCAATGAGACGTTGAAGGATTACTCCACCAGGTTCTGGGAGACCTACAACGACATTGAGTCATGTGGAGAAGAAGTGGCGATTACCACTTTTAAAATGGGTTTGCCCGCTGAATCAGGATTGCGACAATCTCTAGTCAAACATCCCCCTGCGAACTTGGGAAAGCTGATGTACAAGATAGATCAGTTCGTCCGAATAGAGGAGGATGGTCGCAAACCCCCTGTGGATCAAATTGTGGCCCAACCCAAGCCAACCATAGCAAAACCTGTTGCTCGGTCCGGTAACACATCTAAGAACCTTTCTGCCCCGAGAAATTTTGTGGCTCCTACTTTTCGGGCCTTTGAGACCGTGTTCAAGGAACCTATTTATAAGGTCATGGAGAAGATCAAAAGGGAGCCTTTCTTTGTTTGGCCTCCTAAGATGATCGGGAACCCGGCACTGAAGGACGGAAATCTGTATTGCTCTTATCACAGGGAGAGGGGCCATATGACTGAAAATTGTCACCTGCTGAAGGTCCACCTGGAGAAGTTGGCATCGGAAGGGTATCTTGACCAGTATGTCAATAGGGATTTGTCTAGCAAGAAAGAGACGGGTCCGGACCCTAGGCAGCCTCAGTCTTTGAACACCCCGGCGGCGTCAATAGGGAATCATTCATGTCATTCATAATCCATCGTGTTCGGCGGTTTCTTCTACCATCTTGCAGGTTTAAGATGCAAAAGGCTGCCCACCATTCAGAAGGTCCTTCTCATTCATATATCCATCGTGTTCGATGCAGTTTCTCATCCAGCCCCTATATGCAAAAGACTCGGTCCGCGCAGGAAATATGGGGCATAGGCATGCATCTCCTTCTCCGGACGATGATACTTGAGTCCGGATGTTCAACTGGGCCCCACAATGATCCTCTTGGTAGTTACCCTGAGGATAGGAAACTGGGATGTTGATGCCCCACAAAGGATCCTTTGGTAGTTACCCTGAGGATAGGAAACTATGATGTCCAAATTGATGCAGATTGATCAAGCTTCGGGAAGCTTCGCGATGTATCAGGACCTTTATGTATCAGGACCTTTATGGGAAGCTCGGATTGGGAGAGGCGGAGTTAACTGATTTCACGACCCCCATATTCGGCTTCTCGGGAGAACCTGTTGTTCCATTGGGAAAAATCATGCTGCCCGTCCTTGCAGGCCCGATTAATCTTCAGACAGAATTTATTGTGATTAATCTTCAGTTCGGGCTTCATCTCCCTATAATCCCTATAATGCCATAATGGGGCGTGATTGGCTGCATAGGATGAGGGCAGTCCCATCTACACTTCATCAAAAGCTGAGGTTCCCCACTGCTGACGGAGTCATGGAATTGAATGGGGACCAGGTTGCCGCGAAACAATGTGTTCTGGCTGCCACCAAGAAGAAGGTCGCGGAAGGTGCACAACCAGCAGGGGGCTCATGACAATCACAGTCGCAGGAGCTAGAGGACGGAGAGGCTATAGTGACCGAACAGCCAGATAAGGTAATCTTCGATTCCTCCACTCCTGAAAAATTCTTTTTGATAGGTTCGAATTTATCTCCAGCAGACAGAGAGTGTCTGTTGCGGGTCTTGATAGACAATCAGGACATTTTTGCCTGGTCGGTATATGACGCACCGGGAGTATCTTCGGACTTGGCATCTCATTCACTGAATATCAAGCCCGAACACAGGCCGGTGGTTCAGAAACGGCGAAAGTTGGCTCCGGAAAGAGCCACGATAGTTTTGGAAGAAGTGGAGCGTCTTTTGGCGTCTGGGGCGATCCGAGAAGTGCAATATCCGGCCTGGCTTTCAAATACGGTGGTAGTAAGAAAGAAGAATGGAAAGTGGAGAGTATGCATTGATTTTACTGACTTAAACAAAGCATGTCCCAAAGACCCTTTTCCCCTTCCTCGGATAGATCAATTAGTTGATTCGGCTTCAAGGCATGCTCGGTTAAGCTTCCTGGATGCCTTCCAGGGTTATCATCAGATTCCAATGAACCCTGCCGACCAGGAAAAAACAGCTTTTATCACACCCCGGGGAACATATTGCTATCGTGTGATGCCGTTCGGTCTGAAGAACGCAGGGGCAACCTATCAGCGTATGGTTACCAAGATGTTTGGACCCATGTTGGGGAAGACTGTAGAGGTTTATATTGATGACATGCTCGTCAAAAGTCTCCGGGAAGAAGATCACATTGCCGATTTGCTGCAGGTTTTCAATATTCTGAGAAGGGACAACCTGCGCCTCAATGCTTCCAAATGTACCTTCGGTGTTGGTTCTGGTAAGTTTTTGGGCCACATAGTGAGCAGGAGAGGGATAGAGGCTAATCCGGATCAGATTGCAGCCCTTATAAATCTGGCGGAACCCAGAAATATCAAACAGGTGCAGCGTTTAACCGGGATGATTGCCGCCCTGGGGCGATTCATTTCAAGATCAGCTGACAAATGTAAGCCTTTCTTTCGGCTCCTTGGCAAAAGAAGCAGATTCGAATGGGACGAAGAGTGTTCGGTCGCCTTCCAAGCAATCAAGGCCTATTTGTCAACTCCTCCATGCCTTTCGATTCCTAATCCGGGGGAGCCACTGTTTTTGTATCTAGCAGTATCTGATCATGCTGTTAGTGCTGTTCTAGTTCGGGAATCGACACAGGATCAGAGACCGGTTTTCTTTGTCAGTAAAACAATGGATGAGGCCGAACTAAGATATCTGCCCCTCGAAAAGGCAGCTTTGGCGCTGCTTTATGCAGCCAAGAAGTTGCCTCACTATTTCCAGTCCAGCACGGTCACAGTGCTGAGTGACCTTCCATTAAAAATGCTCCTGCAAAGGTCGGATTTCACGGGGAGGATCACCAGATGGGGAGTGTATCTGGGATCGTTAGGGGTAGAATATAAACCTCGGACAGCAATCAAAGGACAGGTTTTGGCAGAGTTTCTAGCCGAATTTCAATACGACCCGAGTAACCCAACGTTGTTCAATCCAGCTCAAACAGATTTCAATTCGGATAAGGTGGAATGGAAATTATTTGTTGATGGTGCTTCAAATTCTAAGGGGTCAGGGGCAGGAATCGTGTTGATATCTCCAGAAGGTCTGGTCCTCGAACAGGCTGTTCGGCTGAAGTTCTCGGCGTCCAATAATGAAGCCGAATATGAGGCAATGTTGATCGGTCTCAGAACAGCAAAGAAGCTCGGCGCTGGTAACCTACAAATATTTTGTGACTCCCAACTCGTGGCCAACCAGATTTCGGGAGAGTATCAGGCAAGGGACGACAGGATGTCGGCCTACTTAACGGTTGCTCGGACTCTATTATCTGAGTTCGATTCAACTCACGTCGCGCAGATCGGGAGAGAGCACAACTCCCATGCGGACGTATTGGCAAAATTGGCGACGGCTTTAGAATCGGATATGCAGAGAACGGTATGCATAGAGACGCTGGAGCAGCCAAGTTTTCAGGACCAGGAGGTATCAGTATGTTCTGTCAATGTCCGACCAAGCTGGATGGACCCTCTACTCGGCTACATCAGAGACAATAGACTACCCGAGGACAAAAAGGAAGCCAGGATGATCAAACAGAAGGCCCCGAGATTTTGGGTCTCCGAAGAAGGGCAATTATATAGGCGATCCTTCACCGGACCATACCTACTCTGTGTACACCCTGATAAGGTCAAAGATTTTCTCTTCGAAATACATGAGGGAATCTGCGGGAGTCATACTGGAGGCCGATCTTTGGCACATAGAGCTTTGTCTCAAGGGTATTGGTGGCCATACATGCAGGCAGATGCCTTGAAATATGTCCAAGAGTGTGATAAATGTCAGAGATTCGCTCCTATGATACACCAGCCAGCTAGGGAGCTGAATCCCTTGTCCAGTCCTTGGCCGTTTGCTCAATGGGGTTTGGATATTGTGGGGCCTCTTCCTCGGGCTCCAGGGAACAAGAAATTTCTGATTACGGCGACAGACTATTTTACCAAATGGATTGAGGCCGAGCCACTTTCAAATATCCGAGACGTGGATACAAAACGTTTTCTCTGGAAGAGCATTATCACACGATTCGGCATACCATGGGCTGTCATCTCGGATAACGGTACGCAGTTTGAGAGCAAACTCTTCAAAGGGTTTTGTTCGGATCTCGGCATAAGAAATTTCTTTTCCTCCCCAGGATACCCCCAGTCTAATGGGCAGGCCGAGATATCCAATAAAGTCGTATTGAGTGGGATTAAAAGGAAGTTAGAAGCAGCGAAGGGAAAATGGGTGGAGGAACTCCCAAGCGTATTATGGACGTACCGAACTACAGTAAGGAGGTCCACCAACGAGACACCTTTTGCGTTGGCCTTTGGTGTGGAAGCAGTCATTCCACTAGAAATCGGGATGCCAACCATCCGAACAACTGAGTTTACTGTTCAGACTAACGAAGAGAGACTTGGCAAAGACTTAGACTTAGTGGAGGAGAAACGGAATTTAGCTGTGGTCCGTCTGGCAGCATATCAACAGCAGATGAGAAGGGAACATAACAAGAACGTCAAGCCTAGGACGTTCCGAGCTGGTGATTTAGTCCTGAGGAAGGTCATGGCCAACACAAGAAGGCCGAATGATGGGAAGCTCGGACCGAATTGGGAAGGGCCTTATAAAGTGTTGTCCCAGACTGGGCATGGAGCTTATCGGTTAGAAGACTTGGATGGGAAACCTATCCCCAGACCATGGAATACTTGTAACCTAAGGAAGTACTTCTTTTGATTATTGTAAATGAAGTTTAATGTTATATCCGGAATGTTATTATCTCTGCTTGTGTGTTCTTTTCATACAGGTTGATCATTATTGAGGAAGAAGATAAAGGAAAAATTCTCTAAAACCTGAAAAATCACTACCTCAAGGGGGGTGAGTGAGGAAATATTTTTGTCCGAACAACACTACTACCTCAAGGGGGGTGAGTAAAGGAAAAATTCTCTAAAACCTGAAAAATCACTGCCTCAAGGGGGGTGAGTGAGGAAATATTTTTGTCCGAACAACACTACTACCTCAAGGGGGGTGAGTAAAGGAAAAATTCTCTAAAACCTGAAAAATCACTGCCTCAAGGGGGGTGAGTGAGGAAATATTTTTGTCCGAACAACACTACTACCTCAAGGGGGGTGAGTAAAGGAAAAATTCTCTAAAACCTGAAAAATCACTGCCTCAAGGGGGGTGAGTGAGGAAATATTTTTGTCCGAACAACACTACTACCTCAAGGGGGGTGAGTAAAGGAAAAATTCTCTAAAACCTGAAAAATCACTGCCTCAAGGGGGGTGAGTGAGGAAATATTTTTGTCCGAACAACACTACTACCTCAAGGGGGGTGAGTAAAGGAAAAATTCTCTAAAACCTGAAAAATCACTACCTCAAGGGGGGTGAGTGAGGAAATATTTTTGTCCGAACAATATTACTACCTCAAGGGGGGTAAGTAAGTCAACACCTTGTCGGAAAGCCTACGGCCTCAAAGGGGGGAAAGAATGGACGTATCTGAAATATTCTGAAGGGAAATGAAGCTGGGAGAAAGCCTAAGAGAATTGATGAAACGAGGACAAAGTACCCGAACAGAGTGGGTCACGCCCGAACAGATTATACTTCACACGCAGGGAGGCGTAAATGCGGGAAAGGTTAGCGCTATAGTCATTATTGATTGTATGAATGATTTCATGCATAAACTGAACAGACTCCCTCTGAAATATTGATGTGTTACTCTGTCCTTTGTTTCTTTTCAGTATTAATATGTCATTTGTCCAACCCACCTATTAGAGGGAGGGAGGATTTAGATGCAATCTAATATAATATTATGTAATAACAAATTAGGTGGATTCTTATTACTCAAAGCTTGAGCTAAGAGCTTTGAGGAATAGGAGTTAGGTAGTGTATGATTCATTCCCTGGTAAGGCTTAGACTTGACGTTTTGCCCGAACATATTCTCAAAATAAATGTGTTCAGACATTTGTTTGAAACGAACTCTTCATTTTCCTCACCAATAATTCACCCCTGAAACCAATGTTGGTGAAATAAACAACATCTAGACCCTCCCATAATCGGTTTGGGAGAGCTAGGACAACTGAATTTAATATTTGGTGAAGGAACGGGACATAAATCTATATATGAAAATATATCGACTCCGGGTAGGAAAAGACCTCCCGTAGGAGTAGTCCGCATAGTGTATGGTTTGTTCTCTTTTTTAGATCTCTAGTGGTGTTATCCCACTTAACCTTTTGTTCGGATGTCTTTGTTCCTATTATTTCGAGACAGAGTACTCCATCTTACGGAAGGAACTACTATCCGAGCAGAATGCCGAGTAAAGTCTAAAAAAGTTTAATATAAACCATGGTGAGCCTAAAGTATTGAGAACGATCAAACCAGCAAATTACCAAAACAAATGTAAAAAATATAAAACTTAACAAAGATTAACTTAAAACCATTAACAAAGACAAGGTCAAATATAGCAACCGAAAATATCAATGTTTGGAGGTTTGGGTCTACAAAGGTAAATATACATCCAAAATGAAATTAACTTAAAAATTAAAACTGGATCTAGATCAATTGTCTTCAGTGGTAGGAGGAACTGATTCGGGAGGCGCCGAGTCAAGAGGAGGTGCCTCCTCCCGTGCAGGAGGTTCGCAGGTCGGGGCAGGCGTCAGTTCAGCATCAACCATTGGGGTAGGAGCCGGAAGGTCATCCGTCGAAATGACGATGGGAACGACCTCACTGCCGACTAGTTCTTCGGCTGCTGTCTCGTCCCCTTCATCACCCACTCCTTCCTCGGCCTCGTCATCCGAAGCTTTTAACTCAGCATTGGGGAAAGGCAGGGGCGTGTTCTCCCTTCGGAACAGAGTTGAGTCGCTCGGGACTTCGGCTTCCTTAAGGGCGGCTTTCCATCCATCTCGGAAGCTCTTGTTGTAAACCAACTCGAGCTGTTCCGCCACCTCATCAAGGGCCTTCTGTTCGCCCTCGGCTCTGCCATCACGCACCCCATCTGCTCGGGACTTAGCAATCTGGGATTCCATGAGCGCCAGTTGAGCTCTCAAATCGTTCAGCTCGGACTCCGCCTTAACCCTCTTTTCGGACTCACTCCTAGCCTGCTCTTCAGCGTCCTTCATCTTGTTGATGGTTCCGTGAAGCTGCTTTTCCAGCTTCCCGAAATTGTCCGCAGCATTGCTCATCACATCGGAGAGGGTCTTTTCTTGTTCGGCCTCCTTGTCCTTCATAGTCTTGTGAAGGTCGGCCAGTCTGTCCTCTTTCTCCTTCGCTTCTAAGTGAAGGCCGGCTATTCTAGCCTCTGCTGCGTGGACACCCTGGGCAGCCTACAAACAAGACATGCAAGAAAATTACTAAAGAGTTTGAAAAGTAGTAACAAGAACGGTGGAGGAAATTAAAAATGTTAAACACATAAGCAACTTACCATCACCAAGCTGCGAGAGACGTGTCTGAAGATCCTGCCCGAGGACATTTCATCCCATATAATGGAGTCCCCAGGAAGACAGGCGACCCGAGTAATCGCCTGGGCAACCCGAGCTGAGAACTCCACGTCAGTGGTCTCAAACACAGTGTGGGCGGTGGTTATTGGGTCCCCGGCCACGGCCATCTTCGGAGCCCAGACTTCGGCATTTGATGAGGAGCTTGGGACGTTAGCATGCTCCCCTGCCACCCTCAGCCTCTTCGGTCGACGTACGAGCTGCTCGGCTTGTTCAGCCGCCGGCTCCTCTTCGATCTGAGGGAGGGCTGCCTCTTCGGGAGCCGGAGTCGGGCTCGGATCTACTTGTACAGTTGATCGAGCCGTAGGAGTGGTGTCATAAATAACCCTCCTCGAACGCCGAGGAGGGGCCTCGGGCTTTTCCTTCTCTTGCTGCTTCTCCCCCTGCTTCTCTTTTCCTTTCGAACTAGAAGCTTCTCTCTTTCTCTTGTTCAGGACCTGGAAAACGTCCACTGGTGGGGCCATTTCGGATACTTCGCCGACCGGAACGAACTCAGGTAGATCGTCGGACTGAGCGGCGGTGGCAGGCTGGGCCACGAAAAGAGTGCTGAGTTCTACGGGCGTCTCTTGGGACCGATAAACCCTTGGGCCCTCCAAGTAGTTCCCGACCAGTGGAGAGTAGCCGAGCAGTACCGAAGCAGCTCTCGGATGTCCGAATTGGTCCACGCAAATGTTGGACTTCAACACTTTCTTTATGTCCTCTAGGTTCGCCGCTGTAGCTGGAACGTGCAGTCGAGAAGGAACTGCAAAATAAAACCAAAAGCATTGAAGATTAAAACAAAGCTCTTACATATCCAAATAAATACCTCACAAGTTATTATGTTATTCGGTCGAGAGGAATCCATATCTGTTCGGACTTAACCCTAAAACCTAAAAACCAAGTTATGAGTCTAACCTGGACGGCCGAACATGTTTCGGCAGCGTGACGAGCCCGAGTACCAGTTCCCCGAAACAATGAGCCAATCGTTGTCAAAGCCCTTGTTGGAGCTCGGCATCGCGGTGACCAATTTTTCGTTCACCTTTTTGGCCTTAAGGGAGCACGAAGTGTCCGAATCCGATTTCGGACAAACGTAGGAGTAGACATGGAGGATATCCCTAACCCCTAGGTTGGTTCCTAGCAACCGGTTTAGGGCAACTACTCCCATAACTAACCGGAATACGTTGACGGACATTTGGTCGGGACAGCCATTAACGGTTTGGAGAAAGTCGATGAGGAGGGGATGAAGAGGAAACCTAATCCCTCCCTCCACTACACTCATCACGGAGACGAGTATCTCGTCGCCGTTCAGAGGACGAAGTTTCTGGCTACTGAAATACCTAAGTTTGACGTTATCCGGCACTAGGTATTTTGCCCTAAACCTCCTCATACTTTCTTCGGAATCAACTAGATGGGCTAATCTATGTGCAGAGGCCATTTGTACGAAATACAGGGAACGAAATTGAAGAAAAATGGGAAATAAACGAAATCGAAAGAAGGATAGGGAGAAAACTTACGGGTATTGAGGGTTCGGAGCACTTGGTTTTCTTTGGGGCTTCAGAGATCGCACGGGGACGAAAATTTTTAGAAAGGAGACAACGAAATGAAATGGGATCTTGTGTTTATGAGGTTATAGTTCCCTCTTTAGATCCGACCGTTCGCTCCCCCAAAGCTGTCAAAGACCTTTCATATCCATGCTTTGGGAAGTGGAACCGGCGTTTCTTTAATAAGAAACGACGGTTTTCTTTCTCTATTTGTTTATTTATTTATTTACTCGTTTTTTTTATTATTTTATTTTTATTCTCATTATTATTTTTATTATTCGTTGGCACCTGGCGCGAAAAATACCTTTTGAAAGATGTGTTGTGCTCTGACCCGTCCGAAAGGACCGAACGGATCAGAGCAAGGGGGTAATTGGAGGGGAAATAATTCGTAAGTAGTTAAATCCGGACCGGGAAATTGAGAAATAACTAAAGGCACCTCATTCCCAGCTCGGGCTTAACCAAACTGTGTTATGTGTTCGGGTGCCCGAACAGATGTAAATATCTGCTCGGGTACAGAGTCTGTTCGGGACAAGTAACTAAACCCCTAACTTAGTAATCCGGAATGAACTAGAATCGTTCTTATAACCCCAGCATTAAATACCTGAAATATCATGGTCAAAGGTGTGTTGAATACGTTTTTTGCATTAAATTCATAATTAGCTGTGGTAAGGAATGATGGTAATCCTTAAATGAACTGACATTGGCCACGTTCTGGAGGGAAATAATAGATCAGAGAGCCTAAATATCTCTGACGATTGATAAAGTTAAGGTTATGGGGAAGGGAAGTTGGAAAAATATCATGGGAATATCTCCGGTAAAGGGTTTGGGTATAAATAGAAGGAGCTTCAACATGCAAAGAGGTACGTGCTCTTATGCTCCAGAAAGTTTTTCTCTGTCATTATTCACTCTTTGATCACCTTCTTCCCGGAAACTGACTCAGGCATCGGAGAGCAAAAGGCCAACCCCCACTGGGTTGACCAAGAGGCTAACCATTTGTCTTTGCTGTTTGAATATTTTGTTTTACAGGTCCTATCAAATCTGTTCGGATTGACCTCAAACTTGCTCGGACTCAATTTCCTGGTCAGCTCTTTCATTCGTCTTAATTTGAGTTCTACAATATATATAAAAAATCAATAATATGCAAAATATGATGGACCCAATTGGTGGAAGCACTGTTATTAGTCTTGGAAAATTATGTGCTTGACTATGACACTTCGGAATGCAGGGGTGTGACATTGGCTCTATATAAGTTCCTTACTTTAGAGGAGAGACTACAGAAAAATTTGGTTTATTACCAAAACAAGATTGTCCTTGGGTTTCATTTTCATTTTTCCAAGACATTCGAAATCCGTCGGCCATGGCAAGTTTCTCATCAGTCTCGGCTGCTGCAAGAAGGTATGGCAATTTTGCTATCTTGCTCACATTTCATGTTTGCAAATATGTGAGATTCTATGAGAATAATATTTTTTGAAGTGAGTTTAAGTTATTTGTCTTGACCATATGATAAATAATAATTACTGTGAAATGTACCCAATAAATTTTAAATCCTATTGTATATATTAAGAAAAAATTATGAATAACTTAACAAATTAAAATTTTATATATATAAAATGTTAAAGAAACTGAATGAAACTGTTTCTTAAAAAACATTTTTATTTGTTTTGTTGGACACTGCATGCAACACCTAGGAGCTGTAACAAATATGTTGTGTAGTTGTGCCACCTAAAATGTTAACTAATAAAAGCGAGTTAATATTATGTAAAAATGTGACAGGCTAGAAGGAAAAGTGGCACTGATCACTGGTGGGGCTAGCGGCATTGGTGAGTCCACTGCAAGACTCTTCTCCAAACATGGAGCTAAAGTAGTAATCGCAGACATCCAAGATGACTTGGGTCACTCTGTATGCAAAGATCTAAATTCTCAATCCACATCTTTTGTCCATTGTGATGTCACCAAGGAAACAGACATTGGAAATGCTGTCAACCATGCTGTTTCCAAGTACGGTAAGCTAGACATTATGTTGAACAACGCTGGTATAGCTGGAGTAGCCAAACCAAACATCCTTGACAACACCAAGGCTGAATTTGAGCAAGTGGTTAATGTGAACCTAGTCGGTGCTTTCCTTGGTACCAAACATGCAGCCCGTGTGATGATCCCGGCTCGAAATGGTAGTATAATCACAACTGGAAGTGTATGCTCAACGATAGGAGGGGCTGCAACACATGCCTACACAAGCTCAAAACATGGCGTGCTTGGATTAATGAGAAATACAGCAGTGGAGCTCGGACAGTTTGGCATTCGTGTGAATTGTGTGTCACCGTATGTGGTTGCTACACCCCTGTCAAAGGATTTCTTCAAGCTGGATGATGATGAAATTTACCGTGTTTATTCCAACCTCAAGGGAGAAGTTCTCAAGCCAGAGGATGTGGCAGAGGCTGCTCTCTATCTGGGAAGTGATGAGTCAAAATATGTAAGTGGACATAATCTTGTGGTAGATGGGGGCTTCACCATTGTAAATTCTGGCTTGTGTATGTTTGCACAATCTTAGGAATTGTCAATACCATACCCACAAAATCTCCACCAGTCATCTATTCTATGTAGAACCGATTACCTGGATAACCAGTTTTTTATTTTAATAAAAATATGATGGAGATTCGTATTTTTTTAAACAAAAATTCCAATTACACTCCTTAAATTTAGTCGGTTATCATAAGAGCTCTTTGATTATTGACTTTTATCAAAGCAGATGGAGATTTTAAGATGTGAGATGTGTAGATTTTTATATTTTATTTTGATAATCAAGTTTAGAAAACACCAAGCCCACAAAGAGATCCAAGACCAGCGACCCCAAACCACCTAGCACCTATGTGAATCCAGCAACCCATCTGAAGGCCACAGATCTCAAAATCGATCTGCTGGTGATTGTAGGACTTGGGTGGTTGAGTGCAACAGAGAGAGAGAGAGTGAGAGAGAGAGAGAGAGAGAGAGAGAGAGAGAGAGAGAGAGAGAGAGAGAGAGAGAGAGAGTGTAGTTGATGTGGTTATTCCCTTGAGTCTAATGGGAGATTTTTACTTAGATGTTATTCAAACTAGTCCCAAACCCGTGCGATGCATATGAATTTTTTTTATTCAAAATCTTGGTATTATACCAAAAAAAAAAAAAAAAAAAATACGAAGAGTGAATATTCCGGGCCGGAATATATTTTCGCTCGGAATGGCCGGTACAATCCGGAATGATTTGGTATTTAAAGCGAGACAAAATAAAGAGGTGTACCTGACTGAGTAACAGTTGTGCATGAAAAACACAATTTCAATTTGAGCATTAAAACAAAAAGGTAGGCATAAAACCAACGGAACAAAGAACACCAAAAGCAAAAAAAAAAGAAAAAAAAAAAAAAGAAAAAAAAAAGAGCAGAATAGAAAAACTAAATAAAATAAATAAATAAAAGCATGAAACTTGGCAAAGCCAATCAGAAACAGAAGAAAAAAGAATGTACCTTTGAGATTCAAACAACAATAGAACCATAGGGACCACAGGGAGACTAAAAAAAATCCCAACACGAGATTTAAATAGGAAATTAGGAGTGCAATTAATTGGGGAGATGAAAAGGTCAGAGAGTTCAAGAGGTGAGAGGTAGAGAGAGATAGATGAAAATGTGAGGTAATTAATTGAGCAGATGAAGAGGTCAAGGAGTTCAAGAGGTATTGGTATCAATAATTGCATTAAATTTATATATATTAAATTTAAATAAATAAATAAAAATTTATGGTATCAAGTAATGTGATTATAGCATCATAGATACCAACATATGTGGGTAATTACCATCAATGTGACATTTTATCTATTAAAAATACTACACGCAAAAAAAAAATATATATATATATATATATATATAATATAATTATAATATATATATATAATATAATATGGTATTGTAGAATTATCCAAAAAATTGAGGATGGACACTTTATAAAATCCAATTATTTTTTATATTTTATACCTAATAATTTAAAATATAATATATATATATATATATATATATATATATATATATATATATATATATTTGAGGGTGGGCATGTGCCCCACCTTGGCCCTATAGTGGATCCACACATGTGTGTGCGAGTAGTAGAGCCACATGTCTATAGGTCTACTTTATTATTTAAAGCGTTGATATTTTTGTCACTTTATAAATACCTTCAAGGTTTTATATGTATCCAATGTGAAACGAGTACACAAGCTTTCAACCCCCACTTCTATATCACTATATTGCAATAAATTTACGAACAATCTTAACCTACTGTTTCATGACCCTCAAAACCAATACAAACCTACAAATATAAACTCCTATCCAACCGTTTGTTGTACAAGCAAAAAGACTCTACTTTAAACAATTACAAACTGAAATTGTCTCATGACGAAAGCCATGCTAGTTTAAACTATTGCAAACCCCAAAGTAGTAAATTTAAACCACATGAACACAAACAAATAAGTGTTAAAAATTACAAGTACAAAGACAAATAATATTTAAATAATCACAATTTACAGGCAAGAAAAGAAAAGAAGTTCAACATTGATAAGTCCAACCTCCAAGGCAATGTGACAATGGGACAACAAAATGATTCAATCCTCAAGGATAATAAAATATGGAGATACTAAGCATTTTCAAGCCAACCATAAAAGAAAGAAACATGTATGTAAGTGAATAAGCAAGTAAAGAAACTCAAAAAGAAATTGTAGTAGACTAGTAATGGAGTAACACATTACTCTATTCAAGTTCATAGCTTTTCAATTCATCATGTTGTGACATGGCTTGACTTTGGAATACAAAGTCGGTGGCCAATGTCATGTTCTACTAGTAATAGGAGACTATTAGTCGTTCTATGCTTGTACACCACACAATCAACCGACTTTGATTAGTATATATATACAATGTACTGCGGCAAATAATGTGTGGGTGAAAAGCCGCAACATTAGAATAGAAAGAGAAGGGTTTTCTCTTGGTCTATTCTTGGTGTGAGAGAGTGCTAGGGTGTAATTGGGGTTTGGGTTCTTTGAGAGAGTCCTAGTGCCACTAGTGTAATCTCCCTATTTTATTAGTGAAACTTTCTCCCTGTCGCCGCCGGTGGATGTAGGCATATTGCCGAACCACGTAAATTCTTGTGTTCTTTATTTGTGTGTTTGATTTCTTTCTCTCTTTTTAATTTTGCGCAAACAGTTAATTTTCACAACACATCATCACCTCTTTAAGATCAATTTCCTCATGCACAAATTAGTGGCTCCGTTGTTTTAGGAGACAATGAAAATCTTAATAGGATCCAACACACGCCCTCCATACTGAAAGTTGATTTAGATAAAATGGTAGACACAAGAATGACCAACACATCTCATGCTATTTGGGTCAAGACTTTGCATTTTGATGAATTCACCATCCACCTTGGAATCTTCACAACCATCCCATAAATACTGATCAACCCCTAATTTTCGCTCAAAGCTATCCTCCTTCGCTAAGTGCTGCTTGTATATACTATTCAACATCTTTCTCGTATCTTGCACATTCGCCTAGCACTTGCCATAGAAGTTGAAGAAGAAACATTACTACTACATTTCCCACTACTAGCACTTGGGACCCTACTGCAGTTGCATAATGCCTATATAATATATTTAAGCATCCCCCACCCTAACTGTAACCGCCATCCCGGCCATCCGCATGCTCCTTCTAATACCATTGTATGAACAAAAATTTCACATCGAAAAAAAAAAAAAAACAATAAAAAAAAATTGGGAGGACCTACTGGCTTTCTCCCATTTCTCATTACTTCTCCACAGGGACGAAGGAATTTCCCATCATTCAAATGCTTTCTCAAACTTTTCTCTCACATTGAACATCATATAAGTTGAAATTCTTTCTCGGCACATGACTTGAGTTTCTCAAATCTTGCAAGAGAATACTTCACATACCTCATCACATTTTGAGCCTTTACGATTGGCTTGCTAAGGTCTTTCAAACCATCTTGCACAAGAAGGTTCAAATTATGTGCACAACATCTAATATGCAGAAAGTCACACCTCAATATGCTCCTCTCTTTATCCTTCAATTTCCTCCTTAAGTAATTAACAACCACATCATTAATTAGAGCTCGTATCTACGGTAATTGTGAATACATAATCTCCCCACTTAAGCAAGCAAGACTCAACAACGTTATAAATGATCTCCCCCTTATGAACGGGTAATAGACAAAAAATTAAGATTTTCTTGTGATAGTTCCAATCACTACCAATGAAGTGGGTGTTGTTGAGACAAATGTAGTTTACGTTTTTCAAAGAAGTGGTCAAACAAACTCTTTTGACCAACACTTAAAATATTTTTTAAACATATCCTTATCCTTCATGTATAGTTTAATACTTTAATGCCATACCTAGCTTCAGTGACAAGAGAGGAAAATGAGAAACCTAATTGGCTCTTGAATAATGGTTTTCCAAGTCAGTAAAGCCACTCCTCTACCTCATCAACAATGCTGAACAAACTTTTGTTGTTGTAATTGACAATAAGGGTACTTTGATAGATGAGATCTATGCCTTCACACTTGCCTGTTGTGACAAGGCGGTTGCAACCGCCATCACAACGTTGTTGTCCGAGGACTGAATGGCCTACATTGATTATGGAGGATTTAGTCCAAGTTGTGAAATCGCAATTGAAGGAAAAGAATTTACAAGGCATGTTGGAAGTGTATAACATTCAGGAGTCTTCATTATCCTCATCTGAAGATGATGAGGAGTCTTCAATATTGGAACGCTCTGATCTTTGGTTGGTAAAATGCAAAAGACGAGGCTGAACGACAGTTGACATTGAAGCCTCGATTAAAAAGAGAAATTATTCATTTTTCATGTTGTATTTACACGTGGTCCTCTCAACCAAATAAACCATTGTTAGTTTGGATGATTATTTGGCTCTTTAAAATTAGAATACAATTGTGAAATCACTTATTTGCATTACAAAAACAATATAGGACAATGATGGGTGGACAACTTGGCGGTCGGTGAAGATGCGTGTGTGTGTGTATGTGAGAGGCAGAATTTACTAAAAAATGAAAGAAAATAATTTTAAGAAGATAATGATGAAACTCCAATGAAAACAAAATGCTTGTATATGTATATGGGTTTAACCTTTCGGGTTGTGTCCTTAGATGTTTTTCCCTAAAACTCGAGACTCGCCCGTATCCGAATACCTGATTTATTTGAAATACAAGGCATGATAAAACACCTAAAGCCGTATCCGCGGACTACTTGGTTAAACTCATAATATCATGCTAATTCTTATGCATATTGTACTCTTCAGATCCATCCTACTCCTATACCACAATATTATCTTTTGCAATTATGTGGGAGTGTGACCAGAAGATTTTCATATGTTGGTTGAAGCCCACTGCAAACCTAATTAGCCATTATGATTCCAGCTAATGTCAAGAGGCAAAGCAAGTCCATTGATGAGATGTTTTTGTTCTTATACTAATGATTATGTTTGTTTTTCCCCTTCATTTTACTTTTGTTATTTTATGACACAAGAAGGAAGTTGCTGGCCAAAAAACAAAAAGAACGTAAAAAAGGTCATGGGTAGTTCAAGTTGGATTGAGATTGCAAATATTTTCATCTTAACCATTTATTTAAAAATAACTTTGTAAATGCATTTTAATATATTTGAACCGATGAATGAAATAAAAAAATTGTTTATTGAAAATTTGTAACTTTTCTACTCGTCCATTAAAAAGTATTGCTAAAGCGATCTTGATCCATTGATCTTAGACTTGATATATATCCCTTAAACTTTTATTTTTTATTTCTTTATTTAATGTAATGAAAGAAATTCCCATGGGAAAAGAGTAAAATATCTAGTAGTTTCGTTTTTTGATTTTTGATTTTTAAGTTTTAAATTTTACTTTTTATTAGCAGCAGACCATAATGCCCATTCATTAGTAACCGAGCACCATTAATGTTTTTTTTTTTCACCATTTTTAAAATCGCTATTTTTTTTAAAACGCATTTTTTTAAACAGCTAACCCAAGTTGATTAATTATCAGCACAAATCATTATTCACTCCAGCACTATATAATAGGTCAGGTCTCTTGAAAGAAAAAGCATCTTATGTCACAGTGATATGAAGCACCCCATATAATTGGTGGATCCCACATATTTGTAGCACCCATATACATTGTGAGGGAGGGGTTATATATGTCGGTAGTACAAAATAATGCATGTAATTATGTGAACCTAAGCCTTAATCCTATCTTAGGGAAGGAATCAAAATCTTTTGTCCCACCCATTGCTCCACTTTATACTCTACCAATAAAAATATAACATATGTCTTTTTTTTTCTTTTTAATTTTTAACCTCTTACTTAATGGTTAACAGACTTGTAACTGGAGAGTTAATCTTGAATTTCAAAGTTAATGGGTCCTGGCTTTATGAACATCACCATCCTTATCCCTCTATTTTTTTTTTTTTTGGACAGAGTTTGTTTGTAGTTAGCTTACTTCAACTCACTATGTGACAACTAATAAGATCATCCATGTGTACTTTAGTCACATGACTTATTTAATGAGTTATGTAACTTCTTTAAATAATACATGTGAATGGTCTTATGAGATGCCACGTAGTGAGTTGTAGCAAACATTACAAACTAGTTTGTAGCTAAACCTTGTCCTTTTTTTTTTTTTTTCTTTTTCATTCCTCTATTTGTCACTACCATAGCCCCCATTCCCATATCTCTTTCTTCTTTCTTATCTTTCTTATTACTCTTCTCTAATCTTTTTTCTTCTTCAAATTTTCTCTTTTTCTCCATAGATCCTCTTTCCCAAGTTCTCATTTTCTCCACTTTCTTTCCATTTAAGACTTAAGAGGCAGTAAAGTATAATGAAGTTAACTCATAATAGATTGAATAAATAAATAACAATTTATATTTAAATAAAGAGAAGAAAACTTACTGGTAAAATTTGGTAAGAATTGAGAGGTAAGCCCACACACCAACTTAATAGCAAATAGAAGTTTTGCAATTTGGTAAGATTGTAGAGAAAAAGAAAATAGAACTGCTGGAGGTGATAAAATTGGAAAGGAATAGGCGAATGATTGAATTAGAAAAGACTTTCGGACCAATCAGTAGACGTAATTCGGCCAAGACCAAACTAGTCCATTATATTCGGTTTATGCCGAATCAGGCAATTGTTCAAATCAGCCAATAGAAGTCTTGTTCTGTCAATATTAAAATAATCTGGGATTGTTCCAGGATATCGTATTTAATGCTAGAAATATCTCTCAGGCAGAACATTAAATGCAACTTCTGGATTAAGCCTAAAACAAATGATTGTAAGCTGTTGTCTAAGATTTTCTTATAAATGATGGCAGAAAGAAGATTCTGGGAGAAGAGGGAAGGGGTAAATATCTTAAAATATCCCATGATTAAGAGAAGTATAAAGAGATGAATAGGTCACATTAATGAGGTACGCAACATTCTCCTCACAAGCTTTTCTTTCTGGATTGAGTATACTTTTGTTCTAGTTCATATCTAACAAAAACATCGGAGGATTAAAGGCCAACCCTCACTGGGTTGATCAAGAATCTGAAGCATTAAATCTGTGTTTTTAGGTTGGTAAGGTTCAACAGAGATTACAGGCCACTTCATATAAGAGGACATCTCCATATTAGTCAGCTTTTTTTACGTGAAAAATTAAACACCTCCAACGGCTTTGTTTTTTCAAGCGTGAAAGCAGTGCTTTTTTCTAAACCAAAGAAGGATATGGCGTTTAGAGTTCTATCATTAGTCCAACCGTAATGAAGAAGCTAAATCAGTGAAGGATATAGCATTTAGAGTTCTATCATTAGTCCAACAGTAATGAAGAAGAAATTTAATAAATGAGGTGCCCATTAACTTTGAAATCCAACTTTAATTCTCTTCCGTTAAAAGTCTGTTAAAAATTAAAAAGAAAAAAAGATGTGTGTTATATTTTTATTAGTAAAATATAGAGTGGAACACAATGGGAAGGACAAAAGATTTTGATCTAAAGAGAGTATTAGTCAAAACACTTTTCTCGTGTGCCAGTGCGACAAATTTCCTCCAGTAAAAGAAGACAAAGCATGCATTTTTTTTTATAAATAGTAAACTTTTATTAAAATAAGGTAAATTTACACAACCCTACAAGAGGGAGACAAAACCCTACATAGAGGGATACTAAACCCTACACAGAGGGCAGAGAAAGTGACATTCGTCACGGCAAAAAACCCTACATAGAGGGCAGTAATACAGAACAAAGAAATAAAAAAGACACTAACAACAACATCAACAACAACAACTACTGCTACAACACAACAACAACAACAAAACCAACAACACACGGCAGAGATCTTGACCAGGATCCAGCAGATTGCAAGAACAACCCCAGCAGCCAATGTCCAGACCAGCATATAGTTTAGATCCTTGATTCCAGCCAGGAAAACCACATAAAGGTCAAATCGAATTGCAAATTCGATTCGGGTGTGGTAGGGGCTCTTCAAAAAGAGTTTTGAGAAATCTACCCTAAGAGTAGGGTAATTATTAGGAACACAAGCTGAAATAGAACTCCAAACCCGATGCCCATCTAGCATCCACCGTCGAAGAGGATCTCGTCTCCCACCGGAATGGTCAGAACTTGCCGACAAAGGAGAAGAAATTTGTTGGAGGCTCGAGCCACCCAAAGACTCCATCAAATCTCCCTCATGCAAGACCAGATCGGGTGATTGGGGGGTGGAAAAGAAGGTTGTAAAGGGGAAGGATGGTGGAGGCGGTGGCGGTGGCTCAGCGCCGTCTGGTCTTAGAGCCAAAATAAGAAAAAAACTAAAGAAAAAAGGAAAATATAAAAGGGAAAAGGCCACACGGCCATGATCGGACCATCTCTGGTCACGATCTCCCTCACCCGGAGGTGAGGGGCGGCCGCGCAGCCTTAATCCGAGGTGACAGAGAAGGTTTTGGTTCAGTTGGGGGTTTCTTTGGCTTTCTCTGGAAGCTTCGTGTTTTTTTTAACGAGGTGACAGAGAAGGTTTTGGTTCAGTTGGGGGTTTCTTTGGCTTTCTCTGGAAGCTTCGTGTTTTTTTTAAAGTACTCCGAGGACACAATTCAAAGAAGACAAAGCATGCATTTACATCATGGTGGAATGATTATATTAAAATAACAAATATCTTAGTGAATAATTGAGTCATGATGGACTGATAATAACTACTTATAGTCTTTACTATTTTTATAAGGTTAAATTGGTTAATTGAAAGAAAGTTGCATTAAAATTATATGGTAGTGGACGAATCACCAACAATGCATGCTATTTTTTATGGCCAAGGAAAGAGAAAAGTCTAGAGCACGTTTTGTCAAACTGACAATCCCTCACGGGATAAGTCGGTTGAAGCTAGGAGCTATTTCAATGTGACAATTTAGTTGAGAAAATGGTTAATTATTATTTCGGTCCTCAACCTATAGCCTTTATGGAAAAAATGTCATCAACCTTTTAAATGTGTCAATATCGTCATCAATCTTTCATCTTTGTGTCAAAATGGTACTTGTTGTTAAGTGATGGATGAAAAATACTGATATGAGTATATGACCAACTGTTTCATTAAAATAATAAAAAATGTTGATGTGTCATGCCAACTCAAAAAAAAAAAAAAAAAAAATCACGCCCTCTCTAGTTTTCTTTCTTCCAAAAACTCAATGTTCTCCTTCCATTTCATCAGATGCCAAACACCATAACCCCTCAAACCAATCAAAACTATAACAAAAAATATTTTATTTTCATTTATCTTACCTAACTTTCTTAGCAACCAAACAATAAAACATTAAACCTGTTGAGATTAAAAAAAAAAATTATCTAATCATATATACTCAAGCAAAACATACAAATGAATTCTCAATTAAAGAGAAATTTTATTCACATTTAAAATTACATACTTTGTTACACACACCGCATTACTCTCTAACTCTTTGCTTCTTTATTTTCTTACACTCACTTGATTATATTCAAGTTCTTCTTGTACATTCAAGTAACCAAAAACCTATAATAAATATATATATATATATAACAAAAGGAGACACTTTCCTTAAAAAAACTCAATTATAAGTTTTTTTTTTTTTTTTTTTTTTTTTTTTTTTTTTTTTTTTTTTTTTTTTTTTAATACGATAGAAATTCTAATCTAAACTCTCACACACACTATATTTGAAGATCCCAGGAGATTACCATTGTACCAATACCCAAGTGGCTAACTATAAAGGCAATAGTTAAAAAAAAAAGTTTTTTTTTTTTTTTTTTTCAATATGAAAAAAAAAATTAAAAAAAGATGATTCAATAAAGGCAACTCATTATTACTATTTACTAGTAGTCTTGCATTCATACAAACCTAACATAACACATGTAAAATATTTCAAAAATCACCCTCATGAATAATTACAAAAATATTTCAAAAATCACCCTCATGAATAATTACAAAACCTTCATAATCAAATCATCTACACTTATCAAAAAAAAAAATCATCTACAAACTATACAAAGAAACTCTTAAAAGCGCACAGTTCTCCAGTTTCCTCAGACACCAAACCCTGTAACTCCGAAATTCACTCAGGAACGAAACAGAAATATAAACATTAAATAGAGAGAGAAATTGAAAGAGAGAGAAAGTCATAACGGAGTGCTTGTAGGAGTTGAGATTGTAGAGATTGTCTCCCGAACTCCTTCACCATACCTTGGGAATAAAAGTATAGAATCTAAAGCCCATACATCCTATATATCTAACTCCTAAATCAACCAGAGCTCACGAAAATTACAGAATTCAATGGTAACATATAATTATTAGGTCATTGGTTCGCCAAACGCAATCAACAAAAAATTAATCAATATATCCAAAACCCATATAAAAAATTCATCCACTAGTTCAGACGAAACAAAAAAAAAAATTATTTCAGATTCTATAGTCATACCCAAACTAAAGCACCTAATGAGTAGGCAAAAGACGCAACGAACAAAGAGTAAATCAATTCTTGCAAAACCCATTTCAAATATCATCCACTGGTTCAACAAGAAACAATTTTTATTTTAATATTCTATTCTTCGCCCAAATTTTCGCAGCTACAAGACAAAAGCTTTTGGAAAGAAAAAAATAGAGGAGAGAAGCGGTGATTTTTTTTTTTCTTTTTGAGTTAGCATTCCCCCGTCAATATTTTTTCTTATTTTAATAAAATCGTTAGTCAAGTTGATATTTTTCATGGATTACTTAAAGGTAAAGGCTATTCATAAGGATAAAAGATTGATTATCAAATAAACACATTTAAAAAATTAAAGACCACTTTAACACAAACGTCATTGGTTAATGACAAAATGATAATTAATCATTTAGAAAATGATGGAGATGATTGAAATGATAAAAAGAAACGCGGCAAGAAAACTTTTTTTTTTTTATTGCTTTTTTTATGCGGCCACATAATGATTCTCTAACAAATAGGCGGCAAGAAATTTTTTTTTTTTATTCTATGCGGTATATATATATATATATATATATATATATATATATTGTCATTGGACGGACATTTTGTTGTGGCAATTCAAGCTACAAATAGTTGCCACCTAATAGCTATAATTGACAAGGTACAAACCTTAAATAGTAAGATAATATCAAGAAATCTAAAAATAAGAAAATATTATATAAACTTTTTTCATTCTATTGGTCATACACAATATTGTAAATTTTCTCTGATTTCAATCTATCTGCATCTCAACATTGAGACTTCACAAATTAATAGGTTGACTTAGAGCCTGTTTGGCCCCCTGTTGTTATGGAGCAAAATACCATTATTAAACAAAATCGCAAAATTAAACCCAATTGGGGGAAGCACTGTTATTAGTCTTGGAAAATCATGTGCTTGACTATGACACTTCGGAATGCAGGGGTGTGACATTGGCTCTATATAAGTTCCTTACTTTGGAGGAGAGACTACAGAAAAATTTGGTTTATTACCAAAACAAGATTGTCCTTGGGTTTCATTTTCATTTTTCCAAGACATTCGAAATCCGTCGGCCATGGCAAGTTTCTCATCAGTCTCGGCTGCTGCAAGAAGGTATGGCAATTTTGCTATCTTGCTCACATTTCATGTTTGCAAATATGTGAGATTCTATGAGAATAATATTTTTTGAAGTGAGTTTAAGTTATTTGTCTTGACCATATGATAAATAATAATTACTGTGAAATGTACCCAATAAATTTTAAATCCTATTGTATATATTAAGAAAAAATTATGAATAACTTAACAAATTAAAATATATATATATATATATATATATATATATATATATAATGAATGAAACTGTTTCTTAAATAATATTTTTATTTGTTTTGTTGGACACTGCATGCAACACCTAGGAGAGGTAACAAATATCTTGTGTAGTTGTGCCATCTAAAATGTCAACTAATAAAAGTGAGAGTTAATATTATGTAAAAATGTGACAGGCTAGAAGGAAAAGTGGCACTGATCACTGGTGGGGCTAGCGGCATTGGTGAGTCCACTGCAAGACTCTTCTCCAAACATGGAGCTAAAGTAGTAATCGCAGACATCCAAGATGACTTGGGTCACTCTGTATGCAAAGATCTAAATTCTCAATCCACATCTTTTGTCCATTGTGATGTCACCAAGGAAACAGACATTGGAAATGCTGTCAACCATGCTGTTTCCAAGTACGGTAAGCTAGACATTATGTTGAACAACGCTGGTATAGCTGGAGTAGCCAAACCAAACATCCTTGACAACACCAAGGCTGAATTTGAGCAAGTGGTTAATGTGAACCTAGTCGGTGCTTTCCTTGGTACCAAACATGCAGCCCGTGTGATGATCCCGGCTCGAAATGGTAGTATAATCACAACTGGAAGTATATGCTCAACGATAGGAGGGGCTGCAACACATGCCTACACAAGCTCAAAACATGGCGTGCTTGGATTAATGAGAAATACAGCAGTGGAGCTCGGACAGTTTGGCATTCGTGTGAATTGTGTGTCACCGTATGCGGTTGCTACACCCCTGTCAAAGGATTTCTTGAAGCTGGATGATGATGAAATTTACCGTCTTTATTCCAACCTCAAGGGAGAAGTTCTCAAGCCAGAGGATGTGGCAGAGGCTGCTCTCTATCTGGGAAGTGATGAGTCAAAATATGTAAGTGGACATAATCTTGTGGTAGATGGGGGCTTCACCATTGTAAATTCTGGCTTTTGTATGTTTGCAAAATCTTAGGAATTGTCAATACCATACCCACAAAATCTCCACCAGTCATCTATTCTATGTAGAACCGATTACCTGGAAAACCAGTTTTTTATTTTAATAAAAATATGATGGAGATTCGTATTTTTTAAAAACAAAAATTCCAATTACACTCCTTAAATTTAGTCAATTATCATAAGAGCTCTTTAATTAGTGACTTTTATCAAAGCAGATGGAGATTTTAAGATGTGAGATGTGTAGATTTTTATTTTATTTTGAGAATCAAGTTTAGAAAACACCAAGCCCACAAAGAGATCCAAGACCAGCGACCCCAAACCGCCTAGCACCACTGTGAATCCAGCAACCCATCTGAAGGCCACAGATCTCAAAATCGATCTGCCGGTGACTGTAGGACTTGGGTGGTTGAGTGCAACAGAGAGAGAGAGAGAGAGAGAGGAAGGAATTTCCCATCATTCAAATGCTTTCTCAAACTTTTCTCTCACATCGAACATCATATAAGTTGAAATTCTTCCTCGGCACATGACTTGAGTTTCTCAAATCTTGCAAGAGAATACTTCACATACCTCATCACATTTTGAGCCTTTACGATTGGCTTGCTAAGGTCTTTCAAACCATCTTGCACAAGAAGGTTCAAATTATGTGCACAACATCTAATATGCAGAAAGTCACACCTCAATATGCTTCTCTCTTTATCCTTCAATTTCCTCCTTAAGTAATTAACAACCACATCATTAATTAGAGCTCGTATCTACGGTAATTGTGAATACATAATCTCCCCACTTAAGCGAGCAAGACTCAACAACATTATAAATGATCTCCCCCTTATGAACGGGTACTAGACAAAAAATTAGGATTTTCTTGTGATAGTTCCAATCACTACCAATGAAGTTTGTGTTGAGACAAATGTAGTTTACGTTTTTCAAAGAAGTGGTCAAACAAACTCTTTGACCAACACTTAAAATATTTTTTAACATATCCTTATCCTTCATGTATAGTTTAATACTTTAATGCAATACCTAGCTTCAGTGACACGAAAGGAAATGAGAAACCTAATTGCCTCTTGAATAATGGTTTTCCAAGTCAGTAAAGTCACTCCTCTACCTCATCAACAATGCTGCACAAACTTTTGTTGTTGTAATTGACAATAAGGGTACTTTGATAGATGAGATATATGCCTTCACACTTGCCTGTTGTGACAAGGCGGTTGCAACCGCCATCACAATGTTGTTGTCCGAGGACTGAATGGCCTACATTGATTATGGAGGATTTAGTCCAAGTTGTGAAATCGCAATTGAAGGAAAAGAATTTACAAGGCATGTTGGAAGTGTATAACATTCAGGAGTCTTCATTATCCTCATCTGAAGATGATGAGGAGTCTTCAATATTGGAACGCTCTGATCTTTGGTTGGTAAAATGCGATAAACAAGGCTGAACAACAGTTGACATTGAAGCCTCGATCAAAACGAGAAATTATTCATTCTTCATGTTTGTTTTTACACGTGATCCTCTCAAACAAATAAACCATTGTGAGTTTGGATGATTCTTTGGCTCTTTAAAATTAGGAATGAATGTGAAATCACTTATTTGCATTACAAAAACAATATAGGACAACGATGGGTGGACAACTTGGCAGTCGGTGAAGATGCGTGTGTGTGTCTGTGAGAGGCAGAATTTACTGAAAATGAAAGAAAATAATTTTAAGAAGATAATGATGAAACTCCAATGAAAACAAAACGCTTGTAAATGTATATGGGTTTAACCTTTGGGTTGGGTCCTTAGATGTTTTTCCCTAAAACTCGAGACTCGCTCGTATCCGAATACCTGATTTATTTGAAATACAAGGCATGAAAAAACACCTAAAGCCGTATCCGCGGACTACTTGGTTAAACTCATAATATCATGCTAATTCTTATGCATATTGTACTCTTCAGATCCATCCTACTCCTATACCACAATGTTATCTTTTGCAAGTATGTGGGAGTGTGACAGAAGATTTTCATATGTTGGTTGAAGCCCACTGCAAACCTAATTAGCCATTATGATTCCAGCTAATGTCAAGAGCAAAGCAAGTCCATTGATGAGATTTTTTTGTTCTTATACTAATGATTATGTTTTTTTTTCCCCTTCATTTTACTTTTATTATCTTATGACACAAGAATGAAGTTGCCGGCCAAAAAACAAAAAGAACGTAAAAAAGGTCATGGGTAGTTCAAGTTGGATTGAGATTGCAAATATTTTCATCTTAACCATTTATTTAAAAATAACTTTGTAAATGCATTTTAATATATTTGAACCGATAAATGAAATAAAAAAATTATTTATTGAAAATTTGTAACTTTTTTACTCGTCCATTAAAAAGTATTGCTAGATCGATCTTATGTGCTGCGAACATGCCGTGAACATGCCGTGATTACTTGCTTGATTGTTTATTCGCTTTGATATAAAAATGTGATTAAAATATACTTTGCCATGAAAACTTTAAAAATAGTAAATATGGTAATGTGGGCGTTATAAACGAAGTTGGTGCAACCCAAGGGCTACGGCTTGCCCTGGCTTTTGGACACCATGGTATGAGTCCTTTACACGGGGGCGTGGCTGGTACGTGCTTTCGTGTAAGGGATTCAACACGTTTTAACTCTCATAAGATCATAGTCTAAAATTCCCCAATGTGTGGATTAATCATCCAAAACCTCGCCATTCAACGGACCGCTTTATTCTTGGAAATCAAAGGTGAAGAGATCCCGAATATGGCATTAAAAACATTAATTTTTTGTCCCGGCACTAGGTGTTAGGATTTCAAGTATATCCTACCACCGAACTGCCCAGAAATTTAAAAAGATACAAAGATGAGGGATGGTGAAATAAAGAGTCTAATCAAAACCAAATGAAGTCAAATTGCATTTGTCACTCTTGGTATATTGCATGACGGAATTTGGGACATTTGTACATAATTAAAACCAACAAACCTAGGCTTAGCAAATAAAGGGAACACTAGAAGGGAGATAACCGTTTTTAACGAATGTCGTGGGGTGCCTAACACCTTCCCCACGCATAAGCAAACCCCCGAACCCATCTCTGGTTCAAGACCATTTTGTTTTAAATGTCTAAACAAGATAAAATCTATTAGACATAGGTGCCAAATCACACCTTAAATTTCTCATGATTGGTAGCGACTCCAAACTTGTGCTCATATGCACACACACACGTGTTCCCACACACACACACACACGACTCATATCTCGAAACTCAAAGAGATAGAGATCTCACACACACTCGCCAAATGGGGGTCGGGATCAAGGAAAAAGAAAAGAACCAACTTTTTGGTAATTTTTCCGCCGGTGTCGACACCCACACACCAACTTAAAAGCAAATAGAAGTTTTTCAATTTGGTAAGACTAGAGAAAAAGAAAATAGAACGGCTTTGTTTTTTCAAGCGTGAAAGCAATGCTTTTTTCTAAACCAAAGAAGGATATGGCGTTTAGAGTTCTATCGAACCGTAATGAAGAAGCTAAATCAGTGAAGGATATAGCATTTAGAGTTCTATCGTTAGTCCAGCAGTAATGAAGAATAAATGAGGTGCCCATTAACTTTGAAATCCAATTTTAATTCTCTCCCGTTAAAAGTCTGTTAAAATTAAAAAGAAAAAGATGTGTGTTATATTTTTATTAGTAAAATATAGAGTGAAACACAATGGGAAGGACAAAAGATTTTGATCTAGAGAGAAGTCAAAACACTTTTCTCGTGTGCCAGTGCGACAAATTTTCTCCAGTAAAAGAAGACAAAGCATGCATTTACATCATGATGGAATGATTATATTAAAATAACAAATATCTTAGTGAATAATTGAGTCATGATGGATTGATAATAACTACTTATAGTCTTTACTATTTTTATAAGGTTAAATTGGTTTAAAATTATATGGTAGTGGACGAACCACCAATAATGCATGCTATTTTATATGGCGAAAGAAAGAGAAAAGTCTAGAGCACGTTTTGTTAGTGTTTTTGAAAAACAAAAATTGTGGAATGCACGGGTTGGTTCAAGTCAAACTGACAATCCCTCGCGCGAGTCGGTTGAAGCTAGGGGCGTTTTCAATGTGTCAATATCGTCCTCAATCTTTCATCCTTGTGTCAAAATGGTACTTGTTGTTAAGTGATTAATAAAAAATACTGATGTGACTAATAATTTTATTAAAATAATAAAAAATGTTGATGTGTCATGCTAACTCAAAAAAAAAATAAAAATAAAAAATCGCCGCCCTCTCTAGTTTTCTTTCTTCCAAAACGCAGTGTTCACCTTCCATTTCATCAGGTGCCAAACACTATAACCCCTCAAAACCAATCTAAACTATAACAAAAAACATTTTCTTTTCATGACCCTCAAAACCAATACAAACCTACAAATATAAACTCCTATCCAACCGTTTGTTGTACAAGCAAAAAGACTCTACTTTAAACAATTACAAACTGAAATTGTCTTCTGACGAAAAGCATGCTAGTTTAAACTATTGCAAACCCCAAAGTAGTAAATTTAAACCACATGAACACAAACAAATTAGTGTTAAAAATTACAAGTACAAAGACAAATGATATTTAAATAATCACAATTTACAGGCAAGAAAAGAAAAGAAGTTCAACATTGATAAGTCCAACCTCTAAGGAAATGTGACAATGGGACAACAAAATGATTCAATCCTCAAGGATAATAAAATACGGAGATACTAAGCACTTTCAAGCCAACTATAAAAGAAAGAAACATGTATGTAAGTAAGTGAATAAGCAAGTAAAGAAACTCAAAAAGAAATTGTAGTAGACTAGTAATGGAATAACACATTACTCTATTCAAGTTCATAGCTTTCCAATTCATCATTACCTCTGTTAATGTTATCATTAGTAGTCCATTGGGCTTTGGGCTCTAGCCCGTGTATATGCTTGTACAGCACATTACTTGTGCATCACTCCCTTTCCTTGTACAGCACATTACTTGTGCATCACTCCCTTTCCTTGTATATTCTCATATGCCTCCTATATAAAGGCACTCTACTGTATTGTATTATTCACTTCAATATACAGAGATTATTCATAAATCTAACATGGTATCAGAGCCATTGCTCTAAGTGTTTCGTGCAGTCTTCGTCTTTTCTGGCATTCTTCCGCTGCCTCAACCATCTCCGGTATTGCTCCGCCACCGCCGTCAGAATTCCGGTGTGCCCGCTGCCGTCAAAGGTTGAACAATCGCCAAAGACTCACTGCCTTCGTTGGAACTTCCTCTCCAGGATTCCAATCGAAACACCTCCACCACCATTGGAAAGATCTCTCGAAGACGATCTCAGCCGCGCAAAAATCACCGCCATCAGACGCCGGACGCGCCGCCACGCGCCGATCAAAGTTCCTGCCCGCCGTCACGCCACGTCACGCGCCCCACGCGCCTGGCTCCTTCCTGTGACGCCACGTCAGCCCTAGACACGTCAGCCCTAACGCCACGTCAGCACGCCACGTCAGCGACTGTTGACCACCGTTGACTGCCACGTCATCCATTGACCGTTGACCGTTGACTTCTGGGCGTTGACTTTTTGACCGTTGACCGTTGACTTCCGGCGTTGACTTTGACTTTGACCGCGTTGACTTTTTGCAACCCAGGTGTTTCTTACTCAGTTTTTCGTCCTGATTCCATTTTTGCTGTCTGTTTTTGCATATCTTGTGTCTAAATGGCTCAAACTGAGATCTCTCACCCCATTCATGTTACTTTGGATGGTCGAAATTATTTTGTTTGGTCTCAATCTATGCGCAGCTTCATTAAAGGTCGAAAACTATGGTTTTATGTCACTGGTGAGATGAAGAAGCCAGTCCAGGGCTCCTCTGAGGATGAAAATGCTTTCAGGATCCGTCTGATTGAATGGGATAGTAACAATCACCAGATTCTTACTTGGCTACGCAATACCTCCATCCCATCCATTTCTAATCTACTGGGAAATTTTGATGATGCTCGTACTGCCTGGGATATGCTCGCCAAACGATATTCCTCCTCACATGGCACTCGGGAATATCAACTTTCAATTGAACAGTATCAGATTCGGCAAGACCCTGGCCAGTCTATCAATGACTTCTTTGCTCGTTTCCAGTTCATATGGGACCAACTTGATCTCTCTGATCCACCATGGGATACTCCTAATGATGCAATGAAGTATGCTACCCGTCGTGATCAAATGCGTCTCTACCAATTTCTTATGGCCTTGCATGATGATTATGAGCCTGTCCGTGGTCAGTTGCTTCACCAACTACCTACTCCATCTTTAGACGCAGCACTCAATGACCTTGTTCGTGAGGAGACTCGTCTCCAGACCTTACAAGCTCAGAACAAGCTCAATGTCTTGGCTACTACATCACCTCTTGCACCCCTTCAGCAGTCCGACTCTGATCAGTTTAGCCCGAATACTCGTCGTTCAGATCGGAAATCCAACAAATTCTGCCGATATTGCAAGAAGCATGGCCACACTATTGAGACTTGTTTTCGCCGTAATCGAAGCACTGCTGCTGTTACTCATGGTGATACTGATCAGACACCCACTGCTGCTGTTGCTCCTGCACACTCTGGATCCGCCATCACACTCACCACAGATCAATTAGAAGACATCATCGCTCAGGCTCTTGTCCGGGCTGGTAATGCATCCTCTTCCTCTGCTCTTTCTGTCCTGCCTGGTAAGTTCTCCTCATGGCTCCTTGACTCTGCCTGCTGCAACCACATGACACCTTATCCATCATTTTTCTCCCACACTAGCTCTGCCCGTCATGCACCTACTATTCACACAGCTAATGGCTCCATTATGCTTGTTCGTAGTATATGCACTGTTTCTACTTCCAAACTCTCTATTTCCGATGTCTTTCATGTGCCTAAACTTTCTTATAATCTACTATCTGTGGGTCAATTAGCTGAACTTGGTTATCGCATTATTCTTGATTACTTTGGTTGTATTGTGCAGGATCCCAACAACCTCTTTAAGATCAATGTCCTCCTTATGCACAAATTAGTGGCTCCGTTGTTTTAGGAGACAATGAAAATCTTAATAGGATCCAACACACGCCCTCCATACTGAAAGTTGATTTAGATAAAATGGTAGACACAAGAATGACCAAAACATCTCGTGCTATTTGGGTGAAGACTTTGTATTTTGATGAATTCACCATCCACCTCGGAATCTTCACAACCATCCCATAAATACTGATCAACCTCTAATTTTCGCTCAAAGCTATCCTCCTTCGCTAAGTGCTGCTTGTATGTACTATTCAACATCTTTCTCGTATCTTGCACATTCGCCTAGCACTTGCCATAGAAGTTGAAGAAGAAACATTACTACTACATTTCCCACTACTAGCACTTGGGACCCTAATGCAGTTGCATAATGCCTATATAATATATTTAAGCATCCCCCACCCTAGGGTAAGCCCGGCAAGACCTCGGGCTAGGGCAACCCCCCATAGGGGGCAACCACAAGAAAAAAAAAATTTAGTATACCAAAAAAAAATTGAAGCAGAAGAAGAGAGGCTTCTGGGGGCAACCACAAGAAAAAAATAATAATAATAATTTAGTATACCAAAAAAAAAGAATGAAGAAGAAAGAAGAGAGGCTTCAAGGGCAAATGGGCAATCAGTGCGGAAAAGTTCTTTCTCTCTCATTTTTAAATTTCGAGGTGCTTTTAGTTTAAATGAAAGACAAATACACGTATATTTTTTTCTGCTCTCTCTCTCTCTCTCTATCTGCGGTACGCGTGTATTTTTTTTTTTCTGCACTCTAAAATGACTACACCAAGATAACAACCTCTGTAGTTATTGGCTCCCTCTAAAATACTTGTTACTGATTATCATAAAATAAAAAATAAATAACAATTCTATGCTATTTAGGATAGCCTTAAACCTAGAGTCCTAGACTAACAAAATTGCTTCATCCACGTCAAGATTATCCATATAGAGCTAAGGAAATATGAGCAATATTTTGAATACAAAGAGGTTACAACATCAACATAAATAGTTTTATAATTATTTATACCACTTCTAATAATAGAATTACAGTCAAATAGTATGAGCATAGAAAAGCTTTTTTTTTTTTTTTTTGAGTGTTTGGGAGTTAATTTTACAGTTCCACTAACATGCAATTTAAAAAAAAAATCTTAATATTTTTACTATGATAGAATTTGTTGTGCTGTGCATGGGACGATTTTTTTTTCTTCAAATTTTATATTGCCAAAAGAGTTGGACGTTGGCAAAATAGAAATTAGGAAGTTGATTTTTACAATTGATGGAGCAATATTGCAATAA
>OU015770.1:33553230-33631157 GCA_907173295.1 Fagus sylvatica
TAAATTTTTGCTTTTTTGATAAAGCATAAACGTTTGAATACTCCTTCCATGAAAGATATATGAGGTACAGCGAATGTCATGGCAATTATTGTTCGTTGGGCTGAAGTCCATTGGGATGTTGAACCCATCAACAAGAGAGATGTCAGGGAAGTCCATGTTATTGAATTGGTTTAATGCAAACTCGGCTAGTGTGTTTGGGGGTGAACCCCAGCCTTGGCATTCTAATAGCCCATTGCAATCACCAGTTTCACATTTGCCCCGCCCATTGGCATCAAAGGTGCACTTGGTTCGGCCCCAAATGCAGGCCATAGTCGTGCCGGTGCTACAGTGATGGACCAAGTCTGGCCTGGGTCTAGTTGGCGGCCACCACCGGGTGAGGCAATGGCCCAAACAGTGTAGGAACATTGGTTTACTATATCAAAGTTGGCTGCATGGATGGTGTAGAATAGGCAAAAGAAAAGGGAGAGACAAATGGGAAGAGTACAGCCTAACTGTAACCGCCATCCCGGCCATCCGCATGCTCCTTCTAATACCATTGTATGAACAAAAATTTCACATTTTTCAACTTGTAATGGTGGATCAAGAATTACAGACACAATCAACAACAAATTGATCATACCAAGACTTCCAAAATATTTTTTCATATTTTCTTTACATACCTATTGACGAAGATATGGTTACTGCACTATGCTACAGTAGTTTAAGTACAGTCTTAGGCAGAGTAGTTAAACTACAAGTAGCTTAAGCTAAGTTAAAAGGTAAAGCTAAAGAGTCACGTGAGTCATGTGCCCATGATTAGTGCAGTAAGGTATTCTGTTATAATAGGTTTAGTTACAGCTGTTTGAGTTTGTTATTAACAGCTCACCTTGATTAAATGTATAAATACTTGATTGAAGTATAATGAGAAGCTAATCAGTTTTATCAAAAATATATTCTCTCTTTACCAAGCCTATCTCAATCTCTTAAAGGCTTGTGGTCTGTTTCTCTTTATGGTATCAGAGCTTTGAATCCGTAACCATGGATTCTTCTGCTGTAAACTCTTTTTCTTCTCAGTCTCCATTGATGCTTCTCAACAACATGTCAAACTTGATGTCCACAAAGCTTGACAGTTCGAACTACATGATTTGGAAGCTTCAGATCTCTGCAGTCTTGGATGCCTATTCAGTGTTAGATCACTTGGATGGATCCACTGCACAGCCAAATCCTTTCCTGGTTACAGAAGCTGGTGTTCAGTCAGTGAATCCAGCTTTCTTAGCATGGAAGAAGAAAGACAAAGCTCTTTTGACTTTGCTCTTTTCAACATTGTCCTCCACAGTTCTTGCAATGGTAGTAGGCAAGGGTACCTCTCAAGAAGTCTGGAATACTCTTGAAGAGAGGTTTACCTCTACTGCTCGAGCTAATGTACTAAATCTAAAGCTTGAACTACAATCCATCAAGAAAGGAGGAAATGAATCTGTTAGTGTCTATCTCCAAAGAATCAAGACTGTTAGGGATAAACTCTCAGCAGTAGGAGTACAATCTGATCCTGAAGAATTACTCCATGTGATTCTTAAAGGTCTACCAAAGGAGTATGCTCCTTTTGCTTCAGCTATACGAACCAGAGATGGTGTTCTTCCATTGGAGAAACTCTGTGTTTTACTCCAAACTGAAGAGCAGTCACTGCATGAGGCTTCTGATCCTCTTTCCAACTCTGCACTAGCCATGTTTGTTTCCAATAACAAAGCTTCTACTGGCTTCAACAACAACCAGAGTTTTAATAGAGGAAGAGGCAGAAATAATTACTCCAGAGGGAGAGGTGGAAGATCATCAACTACCTACAGTCCCAACTTCACTCAGTCTCAACCTCAACAACAGCAACAATATCAGTCTGCTGCACAAGGCAAACCAGAGAGGCCTACTTGCCAAATCTGTTGGAAGATGGGGCACTATGCTATTGACTGCTATCATAGGATGGATTTTGCTTATCAAGGCAAGAATCCAACCACAAAACTTGCTGCAATGGCCAGTGCATCTAATCTTCAACATACACAGACCACAGAAACATGGCTCACTGACACAGGAGCCACAGACCACCTCACTGCCAATGCCAACAATCTCAGCCCTCAAGCACCTTATCAAGGTCATGATCAAGTCTTGTAGGTAATGGTCAGAACCTCCCAATCCAAAACATAGGTAATTCTCAACTCCATACCAAATTCCATAAGTTTCAACTTAAAAATGTCCTTCATGTTCCAAGAATTGCATCAAATCTTCTCTCTGTGCACAAACTCTGTCTAGATAATAACTGCAGTTGCTATTTTGATGCTAATAAGTTTCTGGTTCAGGATTTACCTACGGGGAGACTCCTCTACAAGGGCCTGAGTAGAAATGGTGTCTATCCAATTCAGTCTCATTTGTTCAAATCTACTGCTTTCAATAAAACAGCATGTGCTGCTCATTCTGTTTCCTCAGATAAGTGGCTGCTATGGCACTCTAGACTAGGTCACCCTAGTGCTAAAGTACTTGCAAGTATCTTTCCCTCTCTTAGTCCTAATTCTTTGTCAAAATCTATAACAGAACATTGTCATCACTGCTTGGCAGGAAAAATGCACAAATTACCTTTTCCTATGTCTAATAAAACTGTTACAAGTCCTTTTGAATTAGTACATGCTGATCTATGGGGCCCTGCTCCTATTATTGCTAATAATGCCTTCAAATTTTATCTAGTGCTTGTGGATGAATATACCAAATTTACTTGGGTGTATCTTCTTAAACATAAATCTGATACTTTCCAAACTTTCACTCAATTTAGAGCCATGATTGAAACACAATTTTCATTACCAATCAAAGTACTTCGTACTGATTGTGGGGGGGAATTCATCTCAACTCCTTTTAATCAATTCTGTGCATCTAAAGGTATCATTCACCAACTATCATGTCCTCACACACCTCAGCAGAATGGTGTGGCTGAAAGAAAGCATAGACATTTGGTACAATGTGCCTTAGCTCTTTTATCTCAATCCAAACTTCCCATGTCATTTTGGTCATATGCAGTAGCCACTGCTGCACATCTCATAAATAAATTGCCTACACCTAATCTAGCTCATAAATCACCTTGGGAAACTCTCTATCATACCACTCCTGATCTTACACAGCTTAGAACCTTTGGTTGTGAGTGTTTTCCTCTTCTTACACCCTACACAGCCCACAAACTCTATCCCAAGACCACTCCTTGTGTCTTTCTTGGCTATCCTGTTCATTCCAAAGGATACTATTGTCTTGATCCTGTCACTCATAGAATGTATATCTCTAGACATGTATTATTCAATGAAAATGTCTTTTCTGGTCTAAAGCATCCCACTGGTTCCAATTCTGAGTCTTTATCAACTGTTCAATCAGTTGATACTTGGTTAACCACTTTACAAACTCTACACACTTGCAGTCATAACCCACAAAATAATGTCAATACTGCCCATGAGTCTTGCCTAATACCCACTGGTTCTCTAAACCAGAATACACTGTCTTTTCCAGCAGTTCCTGTCCCAGAACCCATGCTTTTACCCAATAGTCACACTCACCAAGACACCTTTATCATAAACCCTGCTACATCTCTGTCTCCAGCTTTATATACATCCGAAACATCTCACTCACATCCATCCTTTACCACAGAACCAGATGCATCTGCTGCAGAATTTGCTGCTGCAGCTGCATCTGCTGCAGAATCTGCTGCTGCATCTGCTGCATCTCTGTCTGCTTTTAATCCCCAGAACCACTTTACCACAGAACCAGACACAACCCAGTTGCCAGGTTTACCAACACAGTCACCTGGACTAGCCAATAATCACATACCAGCCCAATCCAGTCACCATATGCAGACCAGAAGCAAACGTGGTATTTTCAAACCCAAAGTCACCTTTGCAGCACAAGTTGACTACACTAATACAGAACCTACATCCTATACTCAAGCCTCAAAACACTCACAGTGGTGCACTGCTATGGATGAAGAGTTTCATGCTCTTCAGAAACAAGGTACTTGGTCTTTGGTTCCTATGCCTACTTCCAAGAATGTGGTGGGATGCAAATGGGTTTACAAACTCAAGCATAACAGTGATGGGTCTATAGCAAGGTACAAGGCCAGACTTGTAGCAAAAGGATTCCATCAACAACATGGCATTGATTTTGATGAGACATTCAGTCCTGTAATTAAGCCTCCTACTGTTAGACTCATTCTCTCTCTTGCAGTCTCCCTCAAATGGCCTCTTAGACAGCTGGATGTCAAGAATGCCTTTCTACATGGCACTCTAAAAGAAGAAGTCTACATGACTCAACCCCAAGGATACATTGATCACACTCATCCAAACTTTGTTTGCAAGTTACAGAAGTCAATTTATGGCTTGAAGCAGGCACCAAGAGCCTGGTTTGACAGTTTTTCTACTCAGTTACTACACTTGGGGTTCACAGCTTCAAATGCAGACTCCTCTCTGTTCATCTATAAACAAGGCAAAGTTATAGCCTATCTATTGCTTTATGTAGATGACATTGTTCTGACCAGCAACACTCCAAGCTATCTAGATCACCTGATTCATCAACTCAATTCAGTTTTTGATCTAAAAGACTTGGGTTCTTTATACTACTTTTTGGGTCTTCAAGTTACAAGGACTTCAAACAGTTTGTACATCAAACAAACTAAGTATGCTTCTGATTTACTTAAAAAGCATCACATGCTCGAATGTAAGCCTGCCTCTTCACCAAGCTGTCCTAATACTCGATTATCTCTTCATGATGGTGAACTCCTTACTGATCCACATGCTTACAGAAGTATGGTTGGAGCCTTGCACTACCTCACCTTCACCAGACCTGACATATCTTTTGCAGTTCATCAAGTCTGCCAGTATATGTCCACTCCAACCACCACTCATCTTGCTGCAGCAAAGAGGGTTCTTCGTTACATACGTGGCACTCTCCATCATGGCATTGAATTCACACCAGGTCCACTGACTCTCTCTGCATACACTGATGCAGATTGGGCTGGTGACCCTGATGATCGCAGATCAACTTCGGGGTTTCTTGTCTACCTAGGCAACAATGCCATCACTTGGTCTGCCAAAAAGCAACCTACTGTGTCTCGCTCCTCTACTGAGTCAAAGTACCGAGCTCTAGCCATAGCCTCAGCTAAAATTTGTTGGATTCGCACTTTACTCAAGGATCTTGGTCTCTACATTTCAGATCCTCCCATTTTATGGTGCAATAATGTCTCAGCTTTGGCCATAGCTTCTAACCCAGTCTTCCATGCCCGCACAAAGCACATTGAAGTAGATTTTCACTTTGTGCGAGAACGTGTTCTTCGCAAGGATTTGGTAGTCAAATTTGTCTCCACTATTGATCAACTTGCCGATATCTTCACTAAAAGTCTTCCCACTCATCGGTTTCTCGATCTCAGGCGCAATCTCACGGTCTCTGTCCCTGAGCTTGAGGGGGGATGATGAAGATATGGTTACTGCACTATGCTACAGTAGTTTAAGTACAGTCTTAGGCAGAGTAGTTAAACTACAAGTAGCTTAAGCTAAGTTAAAAGGTAAAGCTAAAGAGTCACGTGAGTCATGTGCCCATGATTAGTGCAGTAAGGTATTCTGTTATAACAGGTTTAGTTACAGCTGTTTGAGTTTGTTATTAACAGCTCACCTTGATTAAATGTATAAATACTTGATTGAAGTATAATGAGAAGCTAATCAGTTTTATCAAAAATATATTCTCTCTTTACCAAGCCTATCTCAATCTCTTAAAGGCTTGTGGTCTGTTTCTCTATACCTATTGCCTAGTCTTTCAATATAGGATCAACGGATTCACCACCTCCATTCAATTGGCTTCAAATAAGAACTAGCTCACGAAAGTGAGTAATATAAGTGACAAATAAAGAACTCAAAAAACATAGAGTAACTTCATATTAAACCTTGATAAACTTAAAAAAAGATCCTAGTTTTTTCACAATAAAAAAAAATTGGGAGGACCTACTGGCTTTCTCCCATTTCTATTACTTCTCCACAGGGACGAAGGAATTTCCCATCATTCAAATGCTTTCTCAAACTTTTCTCTCACATCGAACATCATATAAGTTGAAATTCTTACTCGGCACATGACTTGAGTTTCTCAAATCTTGCAAGAGAATACTTCACATACCTCATCACATTTTGAGCCTTTACGATTGGCTTGCTAAGGTCTTTCAAACCATCTTGCACAAGAAGGTTCAAATTATGTGCACAACATCTAATATGTAGAAAGTCACACCTCAATATGCTCCTCTCTTTATCCTTCAATTTCCTCCTTGAGTAATTAACAACCACATCATTAATTAGAGCTCGTATCTACGGTAATTGTGAATACATAATCTCCCCACTTAAGCAAGCAAGACTCAAAAACATTATAAATGATCTCCCCCTTATGAACGGGTACTAGACAAAAAATTAAGATTTTCTTGTGATAGTTCCAATCACTACCAATGAAGTGGGTGTTGTTGAGACAAATGTAGTTTACGTTTTTCAAAGAAGTGGTCAAACAAACTCTTTTGACCAACACTTAAAATATTTTTTAAAATATCCTTATCCTTCATGTATAGTTTAATACTTTAATGCAATACCTAGCTTCAGTGACACGAAAGGAAAAGAGAAACCTAATTGCCTCTTGAATAATGGTTTTCCAAGTCAGTAAAGTCACTCCTCTACCTCATCAACAATGCTGAACAAACTTTTGTTGTTGTAATTGACAATAAGGGTACTTTGATAGATGAGATCTATGCCTTCACACTTGCCTGTTGTGACAAGGCGGTTGCAACCGCCATCACAACGTTGTTGTCCGAGGACTGAATGGCCTACATTGATTATGGAGGACTTAGTCCAAGTTGTGAAATCGCAATTGAAGGAAAAGAATTTACAAGGCATGTTGGAAGTGTATAACATTCAGGAGTCTTCATTATCCTCATCTGAAGATGATGAGGAGTCTTCAATATTGGAACGCTCTGATCTTTGGTTGGTAAAATGCGACAGACGAGGCTTAACGACAGTTGACATTGAAGCCTCAATCAAAAAGAGAAATTATTCATTATTCATGTTGTATTTACATGTGATTCTCTCAACCAAATAAACCATTATGAGTTTGGATGATTATTTGGCTCTTTAAAATTAGGAATGAATATGAAATAACTTATTTGCATTACAAAAACAATATAGGACAACAATGAGTGGACAACTTGGCGGTCGGTGAAGATGCGTGTGTGTGTGTATGTGAGAGGCAGAATTTACTAAAAAAGAAAGAAAATAATGATGAAACTCCAATGAAAACAAAATGCTTGTATATGTATATGGGTTTAACCTTTGGGTTGGGTCCTTAGATGTTTTTCCCTAAAACTCGAGATATCCGAATACCTGATTTATTTGAAATACAAGGCATGATAAAACACCTAAAGCCATATCCGCGGACTACTTGGTTAAACTCATAATATCATGCTAATTCTTATGCGTATTGTACTCTTCAGATCCATCCTACTCCTATACCATAATATTATCTTTTGCAATTTGTGGGAGTGTGACCGAAGATTTTCATATGTTGGTTGAAGCCCACTGCAAACCTAATTAGCCATTATGATTCCAGCTAATGTCAAGAGGAAAGCAAATCCATTGATGAGATGTTTTTGTTCTTATACTAATGATTATGTTTGTTTTTCCCCTTCATTTTACTTTTGTTATTTTATGACACAAGAAGGAAGTTGCCGGCCAAAAAACAAAAAAGGTCATGGGTAGTTCAAGTTGGATTGAGATTGCAAATATTTTCATCTTAACCATTTATTTAAAAATAACTTTGTAAATGCATTTTAATATATTTGAAATAAAAAAATTGTTTATTGAAAATTTGTAACTTTTCTACTCGTCCATTAAAAAGTATTGCTAAAGCGATCTTGATCCATTGATCTTAGACTTGATATATATCCCTTAAACTTTTATTTTTATTTTTTATTTCTTTATTTAATGTAATGAAAGAAATTCCCATGGGAAAAGAGTAAAATATCTAGTAGTTTCGTTTTTTGATTTTTGATTTTTAAGTTTTAAATTTTACTTTTTATTAGCAGCAGACCATAATGCCCATTCATTAGTAACCGAGCACCATTAATGTTTTTTTTTTTTTCACCATTAATATTAAAAAATCATTAGACTAACACGTATATAGACCATCAATTTTGATGTTACTCTAGTTGATTAAGGGCCCGTTTGGCCCCACGATTTCAAGAGAGAAAAGTGCGATTTTAGTTGAAATCGCATAAATCTGTTCGTTCGGCTACGCGGTGTATACAAAATTGCGTTTTAAAAACTGCAAAAAATCCACGATTTCAAACCGAAGCTCATGGTTGCTTTTTAAAAAACGCAATTTTTATTTGACCGCAACCCATTTTTTTAACAAGCACAAAGCCTAAAATATCCTTACCATTTTGCTTATTTACGAAAATATCAAGCAAAATCCTACATGTTTTCTAGCCCATTAGCGTGCAGCTAATTCCCTGTTCTTGATCTTTCTCTTTAACCTCTGTCCAAAGTCTTCTGCAACACATTTGAGGCATTCATTTTCTGTCCAGGAGGTGTTGTTTTTTAACCTGCAAATTGAAAAGAAAAAAGAAGGCTACACGCCAAAACCATTTGTAAGAACGAGCACTCGCTGCAATTGAGTAGATCCATCTTCTGCAATTGAATTATTTATCTCTTCAATTTCAAAGAAGGCTACACGCCTATAGTTGACTGTGGGGAAAGTGAAATGTGTGGTCACTGGTCAATAGTGTTTGTAGGTGGTAAGTGAAAGTGAAATTGTTTTTATTATTATTTGTGGTGGAAAGTGAAATGTTCACTATATAGGTGAAATTGTTCTTATATCTCCGCAAGTTATTTTTATTATTAAAATATTATTATTATTATTATTATTATTATTATTACAATTTTTAGTATACACTAAAATGATAAGATAGTCTTAAAATTATAATGAAATCTTTTTTGGTAATTTGCACCTAAAACAATAATTTGTATCCTAAATTTTACCAAACGCTTAATTGTGGTTTCAAAATCGTGTTTTTAAAACGCACATTTTAAAATCGCTATTTTTTTTAAAAACGCACTTTTTTAAACAGCTAACCCAAACAAACCCTAATTATCAGCACAAATCATTATTCACTCCTGCACTATATAATAGGTTAGGTCTCTTGAAAGAAAAAGCATCTTATGTCACAGTGATATGAAACATCCCATATAATTGGTGGATTCCTTATATTTTTTAGATGAGGCCTAATTTTGAGGTGAGGCCTAAGACAGTCACCTATCTCGCCCTTGCTCAGGCCACCCCTGATCCCCACATACATGCATATTATTCACATGGTCTTTTTTTTTCTTTTTTGAGTAGCTTAATTTCCTTCCTTAACACGTGTATCCGTTCAATGTCCGTCGCTACACCTTCACATGGACATCCAACATCACCACGTGATTGTTAGCATGGTCAATGTAGCAGTACGTACCTTCTTATGATGTGAATTGAGAGAGAAGGAGAGAACCGTCTCATCCTTGTGACAATGTTGTCTCTCCTTAACAAATTGAAGTTCACAACAAGAATCAATCGCATTTGTATAACAATCACATCTCAATAATTTTGTGAAGACTCGTGTTTCACAACTTTGTCACGAAAATGAAGTTCAAATCAGATACAATGAGTGAGAAAGCTGCAACCAATTTTGTTTTCACCACCAGGCACCAACTAAGGCCGGCCTTCAGAATTATGAGATCTGAGACAATGTAAAAATGAGACCTTCTATCTTTAAAAAAAATCATTAAAAAATTACTCTATATACGGTTTATGCTATAAAATTATTAATTAAACTTTTATATTCAATATTTTCTAACAAATCTTGTTCAATAGATAATATGGTTAATCCATTTAATCTTTCTTGTGACATAATTGATCGCAAGTAAGATTTTTATAATTTTAATTTTGAAAAACTTTCTTTCAACGGATGCGACTGTGACAAATATAGTCAATAATATTCTATATGCAATAGATGCATTTGAACAATTCAATTCCTTGATAAAATTAAGTATATTTGTCGCTGTCTTTTTTTCTTTTGGTAAAATCTCTTGTAAAACTTTAAAGTCTGAAAATAAATCAATACCATCAAGATAAAAAAAATTATCAGGTTTTAAAAAACCTTCAAGATTAACATAATACTATTCAAATTATCATAATTTAGTGAAATTAGCTTCTTCACATCAAATAAATACCGAAAATTATTCTCATACATACTTGGGTTAGAGAAATAAATTATTATTAGACTTAATTTAAAGGCTTATTTTAAATATATGGGCCTTTTTTAATTTTTGTATATATAAATATGTTGAGACCTTTCAATAAAGGCCTTAAAATTTATTAGGATGAGGTCTAATTTTGAGGTGAGGCCTAGGGCAATCGCCCATCTCGCCCTTGCTCAGGGCCACCCCTACCTTAACCTATAGCCTTTATGTAAAAAAAAATGTCATCAACCTGTCAAATGTGTTAATATCATCCTCAATCTTTCATTTTTGTGTCAAAATGGTACTTATTGTTAAGTGATGGATGAAAAATACCGATGTGGGTAACGTTTTTATTAAAATAATAAAAAATGTTGATGTGTCATGCCAACTAAAAATAAATAAATAAAATTCACCACCCTCTCTAGTTTTCTTTCTTCCAAAAACACAGTTTTCTCCTTCCATTTCATCATGTGCCAAACACTATAACCCCTCAAAACCAATCAAAACTATAACAAAAAATATTTTATTTTCATTTATCTTACCTAACTTTCTTAGCAACCAAACAATAAAGCTTTAAACCTGTTGAGATTAAAAAAAATTATCTAATCATATATACACAAGCAAAACATACAAATGAATTCTCAATTAAAGAGAAATTTTATTCACATTTAAAATTACACACACAGCACTACTCTCTAACTCTTTGCTTCTTTATTTTCTTACACTCACTTGATTATATTCAAGTTCTTCTTGCACATTCTTCAATAAAAAAAAAAAAAAAAAAAGTTCTTCTTGCACATTCAAGTAACCGTAAAACCTATATGTATAAAACAAAAGGAGACACTTTCCTAAAAACACTAAACTATAAGTTTTTTTTTTTTTTTTTTTATATGATAGAAATTCTAATCTAAACTCACACACACATATATTTTGAAAATCCCAATCGAACCCACACCCTCATAGAGGAGGCTTTTTGGAAGGGATTACCACTGGGCCAAATACCCAAGTAGTAACTATAAGTTGCAATAGTTGAAAAATGAAAAAAAGATATATATATATATATATATATATATATATATATATATATATATATATATATATTTTTTATTTCTAAATGAAAAAGATAAGTCAATAAAGGCAACTCATTATTACTATTTACTAGTAGTCTTGCATTCATACAAACCTAACATAACACATGTAAAATATTTAAAAAATCACCCTCATGATAAGTCAATAAAGGCAACTCATTATTACTATTTACTAGTAGTCTTGCATTCATACAAACCTAACATAACACATGTAAAATATTTAAAAAATCACCCTCATGAATAATTACAAAAATATTTCAAAAATCACCCTCATGAATAATTACAAAACCTTCATAATCAAATCATCTACACTTATCAAAAAAAAAAACTCATCTACAAACTATACAAAGAAACTCTTAAAAACGCATAGTTCTCCAGTTTCTTCAGACACCAAACTCTGTTAACTCCGAAATTCACTCGGGAACGAAACAGAAATATAAACATTAAATAGAGCGAGAAATTGAAATAGAGAGAAAGTCATACCGGAGTGCTTGTAGGAGTTGAGATTGTAGAGATTGTCTCCCGAACTCCTTCACCATACCTTGGGAATAAAAGTATAGAATCTAAAGCCCATACATCCTATATATCTAACTCCTAAATCAACCAGAGCTCACGAAAATCACAGAATTCAATGGTAACATATACTTATTAGGCCATTGGTTCGCCAAACGCAATCAACAAAAAATTAATCAATATATCCAAAACCCATATAAAAAAAATCATCCACTAGTTCAGACGAAACCAAAAAAATTATTTCAGATTCTATAGTCATACCCAAACTAAAGCACCTAATGAGTAGGCAAAAGACGCAACGAACAAAGAGTAAATCAATTCTTGCAAAACCCATTTCAAATATCATCCACTGGTTCAACAAGAAACAATTTTTATTTTAATATTCTATTCTTCTCCCAAATTTTCGCAGATACAAGACAAAAGCTTTTGGAAAAAAGAAATAGAGGAGAGAAGCGGTGATTTTTTTTTTTCTTTTTGAGTTAGCATTCCCCCGTCAATATTTTTTCTTATTTTAATAAAATCGTTAGTCAAGTTGATATTTTTCATGATTATTTAAAGGCAATCGTCATTCATAAAGATAAAAGATTGAGGACTAAATTAACACATTTGAAAAATTAAAGACCACTTTAACACAAACGTCATTGATTAATGAACAAAATGATAATTAATCATTTAGAAAATGATGGAGATGATTGAAATGATAAAAAGAAATGTGGCAAGAAAACTTTTTTTTTTTTATTGCTTTTTTTATGCGGCCACATAATGATTCTCTAACAAATAGGCGGCAAGAAATTATTATTATTATTATTATTTTATTATTTTCTATGCGGTTATATATATATATATACTATAATGTAAAATCGAAACTTTTTTGACTTTTGGTTGACCTCATCATATTGTGCCACATAAGCTTTTGAAATCTCACAATTTTACACCTCATTATTTTAATATATATTTTCTAATTGAATTTAAATTTTATTCTATTATTAAACCTTCCATTAGAATTTTGACACATCATATTTTCTTTAATATAAGAATATATTATTCCATATATAAACACAATATAAATATCTTTTAATAATAATCATAATTATCAATTTTCATCAAGATTTTTAGAGTTTTTTTTTTTTTCATTTAATTTTGTTGCTGGCAATGGAGAAAGATGAATGAATTTGTTATAATGAAACCATGTGAGCTTGAAATGAGTTATGAAAATTATTTAGGTTTGATCATATAATCATGTGTCCATGTATTTATTTGTCCTTCTTCTTATTTTAAGTATCATTTATTTTATTTTTGGACGGAAACATGATCCATATGGTAAATATAAACATGAATCGTGTTTTATAAAAATTGGATTATATTCAACTTATGCCAAAAGAAAAATTACGTTATATTAAATTTTAATTATCCTATGGTAAATACTTTTTTAGTTATTTTTTTAAACCAAAAAGTAGAATCTATCCTAAATTCAATTCGTAAAGTTTCTTTATCAATCTTGCCTATAACATTTTGAACTACAAAAAAAAAAAAAAAAAAAAAAAAAAAAAATATTCAACAAAAGAAGTAAAAGGAATCAAAATTAATTTAGATTTTATTTTCAATAATTTTCCTGTGCATCGCACAGGTTTGCGACTAGTATATATATATTATATATATATATATAAATATATATATTGTCATTGGACGGACATTTTGTTGTGGCAATTCAAGCTACAAATAGTTGCCACCTAATCGCTATAATTGACAAGGTACAAACCTTAAATAGTAAGATAATATCAAGAAATCTAAAAATAAGAAAATATTATATAAACTTTTTTCATTCTATTGGTCATACACAATACTGTAAATTTTCTCTGATTTTAATCTATCTGCATCTCAACATTGAGACTTCACAAATTAATAGGTTGACTTAGAGCCTGTTTGGCCCCCTGTTGTTGTGGAGCAAAATACCATTATTAAACAAAATCGCAAAATTAAACCCAATTGGGGGAAGCACTGTTATTAGACTTGGAAAATCATGTGCTTGACTATGACACTTCGGAATGCAGGGGTGTGACATTGGCTCTATATAAGTTTCCTTACTTTAGAGGAGAGACTACAGAAAAATTTGGTTTATTACCAAAACAAGATTGTCCTTGGGTTTCATTTTCATTTTTCCAAGACATTCGAAATCCGTCGGCCATGGCAAGTTTCTCATCAGTCTCGGCTGCTGCAAGAAGGTATGGCAATTTTGCTATCTTGCTCACATTTCATGTTTGCAAATATGTGAGATTCTATGAGAATAATATTTTTTGAAGTGAGTTTAAGTTATTTGTCTTGACCATATGATAAATAATAATTACTGTGAAATGTACCCAATAAATTTTAAATCCTATTGTATATATTAAGAAAAAATTATGAATAACTTAACAAATTAAAATTTTATATATATAAAATATATATATATATAATATATATATATATATATATATATAAAATGTTAAAGAAACTGAATGAAACTGTTTCTTAAATAATATTTTTATTTGTTTTGTTGGACACTGCATGCAACACCTAGGAGAGGTAACAAATATCTTGTGTAGTTGTGCCATCTAAAATGTCAACTAATAAAAGTGAGAGTTAATATTATGTAAAAATGTGACAGGCTAGAAGGAAAAGTGGCACTGATCACTGGTGGGGCTAGCGGCATTGGTGAGTCCACTGCAAGACTCTTCTCCAAACATGGAGCTAAAGTAGTAATCGCAGACATCCAAGATGACTTGGGTCACTCTGTATGCAAAGATCTAAATTCTCAATCCACATCTTTTGTCCATTGTGATGTCACCAAGGAAACAGACATTGGAAATGCTGTCAACCATGCTGTTTCCAAGTACGGTAAGCTAGACATTATGTTGAACAACGCTGGTATAGCTGGAGTAGCCAAACCAAACATCCTTGACAACACCAAGGCTGAATTTGAGCAAGTGGTTAATGTGAACCTAGTCGGTGCTTTCCTTGGTACCAAACATGCAGCCCGTGTGATGATCCCGGCTCGCAAATGGCAGTATAATCACAACTGCTAGCGTATGCTCAACCATAGGAGGAGGTGCATCACATGGATACACAAGCTCAAAACATGGCGTGCTTGGATTAATGAGAAATACAGCAGTGGAGCTCGGACAGTTTGGCATTCGTGTGAATTGTGTGTCACCGTATGTTGGTTGCTACACCCCTGTCAAAGGATTTCTTTAAGCTGGATGATGATGGAGTTTACCGTGTTTATTCCAACCTCAAGGGAGAAGTTCTCAAGCCAGAGGATGTGGCAGAGGCTGCTCTCTATTTGGGAAGTGATGAGTCAAAATATGTAAGTGGACATAATCTTGTGGTAGATGGAGGCTACACCATTGTAAATTCTGGCTTTGGTATGTTTGCACAATCTTAATAATGGTCAATACCTTACCCGCAAAATCTCCACCAGTCATCTGTTCTATGTAGAACCAATTACCTGGATAACCGCTTTTTATTTTAATAAAAATATGATGGAGATTTCGTATTTGTTTTTGTTAAAAATTCAAATTACACCCCAAACTTTGATAAGTTATCATTTTAGTTCTCTAATTTTGGTCAGTTATCATAAGAGCTCTTTGATTGTTTGACTTTTAGCAAAGTAGTTGGGGATTTTAAGGTGCGAGATGTGTAGCATTTTTTTTTTTTTTTTATAATCAATTTCAGAAAACACCAAGCCCACAAAATAGATCCAAGATCAACAACCCCTTTCAAAAAATAGCTAACAGTAGCAGTGTTCTTGTTGCTTGAATTTTTTTTGTATAACGTGTTATAAAATGAAAGAGAAAACAAGAGAAATAAAGAAGAAAAAGAGGAAAAACTCTTTCTTAGAACTTTCTTATAATGTGGTCATCCACTTCCAGAGAGAATTCTCTTAAGGAATTCAAGAATTTCTTATAATTTCTTGTATAACTGAAACCACATATATATAGTGATTTAAGAATACTATTCACATAATAATTCATGTTACTATGCAAATACTATTTGCATAGTAACTGTCGGCAGCATCTTCTCAAATTATTGATAACGCAACCTGATAATTCACAAACGATTGTTTGTGAATTATTTGAAACATGTGGGTGTTGTAGGACCCACCATAATTTGTAAATTATTAAATTATGGTGGGTCCTACAGGACTCACATGTTTCAAATAATTCACAAACAATCAGGCTACGTTATCAATAATTTGAGAAGATGCTGCCGACAGTTACTGTGCAATAGTACTTGCATAGTAACATGAATTATTATGTCAATAGTACTCTTGAATCACTATATATATGTGGTTTCAGTTATGTAAGAAATTATAAGAAATTCTTGAATTCCTTAAGAGAATTCTCTCTGGAAGTAGATGACCGCATTATAAGAAAGTTCTAAGAAAGAGTTTCTCCTCTTTTTCTTTTCTATTTCTCTTGTTATCTCTTTCATTTTATAACAGGCTGTGAGTTTTTAATCTTTAAAGGTTTTTTTTTTTTTTTAATTCTTGAAACACAAAAAAAAAAAAAAAAAAACTTACACACTGCCAACCACAAGTAGCAATAACAACCAACACTCACGACCATCCATAAGAGCAAAACACATACCAAGAACACTTAATACCACCAAAATTTGGTTGAACGAGATATGGATCGGCCAAAAATTGTCCTAAATTGGGACTGTACCTGCCGAAACAGAGAGAATAGGCCAAAATATTAATGAATCGACCCATATTGGCCGAAATGGGATCCCTCGGTGGCGATCGGCGCATGGGTGGACAAACGGCCGCGAAAGGTGGCAGTTTGGTTAGTAGGTGCCGAGAAATTGTCAGCTAAACCAAATCTTTGGTTGTTTGGGACATAAGATAGCATGCCACTCTTCCAGAATAAGGATATCTGAGAATCGAAATAAGAAAATTCTTATCCCGAAATAGGAATAGTGAACACCTACAACCAAACAAGGATCTTCTTCTTCACTGGAACACCGAAAAATGCAAATATGCTACCAATTTGCGACGGAAAACTCACCAGCAACATATACAGATGCCGGTAAGGGCAAAATAAGGACCAAAACAATCGACAAAGGCCCTCACAACACCGACTCACAGAGAATAACAAAGACTTCACTGGAGCCACTAAGAAAAACAGTAATGACAACAATAAAAAGACTAGCTATGCCAAGACCCTCTGAAAATCACCAAACACACCAGCATAGGTCTAACTCAACAAGGATCAAGAGGCTTAAACCAAGAGAAAGACAAATGGGTCTAACTTCACTTAAAAGAGTTTTTGTAAGTGGAGGATTGATCATAACTTATAAAGTGCACAACCCAAGAGCACCTCAGCGATGTGGGACTCGACAACACTCCCCCCAACGTTGAAAACTCGCTGGAACTAAATGTGGGGCCAACCCAACAACCCGGGGGCAAACCTGACTGGTTCTGATACCATGTAGAAAAATAGAAAGTAATAATAGTAGAGAATAGAGAGAGCGGAAGCAAATAGATATCATGGTTTGGTCATGAAGACCTACGTCCACACACTAAAACCCTTGACGACTATATTTTTACTATATAATATTGTGATTAAAATGAGACTAACCTTAGTCTAACCCTAAATTAACTCTAAGTATTGGACTTGGACTGAGACTAGGAATTAACCTTTATATACTTCCACAAGAAAACCCTCCATGCTTGCTTTTGGACTCAGTCATATCCAATAGAGAGTTTTTATTAATAAAAGAAAATCCTAGATTAAAATCTTAATAAAAAAAATTGCACATGTAAATCTAAATTCCATTATAAAGAGACATCTATATTATAATGTAAAATCGAATCTTTTTCGACTTTTGGTTGATCTCATGATATTGTGTCATATAAGCTTTTGAGCCCTCGCAATTTTACACCTCATCATTTAATTTTTTATTAATTTTTTTGTTGCAGTTTATATCGCATGACCCTAAGCCCCAAATTCTCTTCCTAACTCTACCTGATACAAATTAAGGGCTATGACCGCGTTTTTTAGGAGAACAAAGCATGTCTATAACACGCCACCACCAAAGTATTCTTGAAACAACAATATTCTTTAGGAGGAGTATGAGCACGAAACCATAGCAAAGATCTCAAGAAGGAGAAATCAACATGTGGGTATGTGTCATCTCACGAATGTTTTAATTTTTTATTTATTTATTTTTTTTTACAGTTTATAGGGTTTTAAAAAGCTTGCTTGTGATGGTATCATATATGGTACCTAAACAAAAAGGCTTTAGAGGCTTTTTTGTGTTGAAAATCTATTTTGAGTTTTATTTTATTATTCTGAGTGTTCAATATTTTTATTTAAATGATTCCTATCTAATTTTATTATGGTTTTATGCGACTAGGTATTTATTCTTAAGAAAACTCTTCTTCTGTTATATGGAATGGATTGTACCTTGGTGTAGTTGAGTATTAATATGATCATTGTTTGTAGTTCTTCCACTTTTATTGAAATTTGAGTGACCTCCCCATTGTTAGGGTCCGTTTGGGTGAGCTGTTTGAAAATGTACGTTTTTAAAAATTGCGATTTTAAACTGAGCGTTTTGAAAACATGATTTTGAAAATCACATTTAAACGTTTGGTAAAACTTATTAAAAAGTGCGGTTTCTGTCAATTGAGCGTTTAGATAATTTTAATCTAAAACTGTTGTTTCGGGTGCAAATTACTAAAAAATACTTAATTATAATCTTAAGGTTATCTTAACAACAGATAAAAAAAAATAAAAAATTGAAATTCATGTACTGTACTCTTAAGGTCCCATCACTTATCCGTGTCAGTACCCAAGGGTCTTGCTAGATGCTTATAAAAAACTTATTAAAAAAACAAAACAAAACCAAAAAAAAAAAAATGGTAATTAACAACTAGCAACTTTAAAATGGTAAGCAGCTGGCAAGCAATTGTCAAACTTTATTAAAAAACAAACTAAAGAAAAAAAGACAAAACAATACTAGATCTAATTTCTCACGCAGAAGCCAAAGCGAAACCAAAACCAAGCTCCTCAAGCTTCAAGCCTTCAATTTCAATGTCTTCTCTGTTAGTATACTGTATTTCTCTTTCTTTCTCTTTGTTTTCTTTTTTCTTCTCTTTTCTATTTTTCACTTGATTTACTCTCTTTCGCCTCATCGCGTAGCAATTTGTTCACCACAAATTCTCCACCACAAAAGTGAGGATTTTGTGCAATTTTTACGCTAGGTATTTTGGTCAAATGGCAAATGTTTGAGGATATTTTAGGAATTTGGACCATAAGAGTGTGCGGTGCGAAAACGTGATAAGAGACTTAAATTTGGTGTTTTCAAAAAAGCAGGGTACTTGCTCTAGTTTTAAAACAGGGGTTTTTCACGTTTTAAAAAACGCAATTACTTTAAAATCATGGGGCCAAACACATGATTTTCACGTTTTTGTTTAAAAACATTCTTTTTCTTCGTGAAACTGGGGTGGCAAACGGATTTTGGATGTAATGAATCTTTCTTTGTATTTTCTTTATACATATCGTGATATGTTTCTTGACATGTTCTATTATCAGTCTTATATGAGTACCTACTTCAAAAAATTGTTTGTGTTAAAACTTTATCAAGTAAAGGCAATGATGATTATGTTAATTAAAACAAAGAATTGATGATGCAAGCGACTCACAATAACATTTGTAATTATGGTGAATGAAAAGAATTATGTATTGACTATAAAATCAAATTATAGTGTGGAGCAACAAAAGAAGAAAAACAAAGAATTCCTTAATCTTGAACCCAAAATATCTACGAATTAAAAATCAATTTGCTCAACATCGTGTTCTTTTAAGATTTCAATCTCTATTGGATAATACTCTATTTTGTGTTTCAATTTATGCAAAGTATTTCTACCAAAAAAAAAAAAAAGGCATATTCAACCGAAAAGAAAATAATAATATTTATTTATATTTTATTTTCAATAGCTCGTACATGACACGGGTTTGCGACTAGTTCTTTAATTACAAGAATTAAATTGAAGACTTAATGCACAAAAGATATCAACCTCCCAAAGAAAAAGGAAATAAGCCAAGGTTGATGAATCCATAACATTTAACATTTTATAGCATTAAAATGGGTGTCAGAGCCCATAGAATTGTTACTAATTGGGAAAACTAAAAATAAAAATCATATCAGTTTTATAAGGTTCTCAGAGATGTGAGGTCTCGAATGTCGTCTCGATTAGTCCACAACACCTTTACGGCCTAGGTACATACAGAAACAAAAAGTCAGATCATGAATCATGATACAGATTTATAAATAAAAGAAAAAAAAAATTCCAACCATAACTTTTACCTCAATGCATTTGTAATTGATAGATGTCAAAGAGTCCAAGGCCGAAACAAGATCTGAATAGTCGTTGACGGCAGGCAAGTTATGCACCCCGGAAGCAGCAATCAAAATTGTCACCTGAAATACAAAAGAGCATGAGAACACTTAAAAAAGGCCAAAAAATTAACTCCATATATCAAATTTGCAGCGGATTGCTTGACATTTATATATCCAAAAAACTATTTAAAAAATGATGTCTTAATATCAAACTAGCTTATAACCCCTGGTCCCCTGCATATGCAGGATACAATATTTAGGAATTATTACAATCGTTGGGTTACATATTTTCGTTGCTCGCATACAAAATTAATTAGATATTATTTCTTATCTTCTCTATAAACTCATGTTTTATGTATAATTTTTAAATTAAAGAGATTTGAAATTTAAAAATTTTATTATGAAAATGTTATTGATTGCACCGAATCATTTTGATATTTTACAAGTATGGAGGATATAAGATGATAATTTAATACAACGGTTGATTCGTCAAAGACTTTTCAACTCTCTCTCTCTCTCTCTCAACTTCGGAATTTAATTTGTTACTTTTGAAACTATAGGGTTTAATTTGTTACATCCCTAAAAAAGTAACATTACGGTTCAAATCCTCAGTCCTTATTATTGTATGTTATAACCATTAAATTAAAAAATATAATAAATTTCTATAAAACCAATGTAAGAAAACACTTACAATGACATATTTATTGTCTCCTAGCCCCGAATCGTATACAGGGACACACGCATTTACTTTCTCTTGCTCAAGATGATATGTTTGATCAAAACATTTCTCCCAACCTCCATCGAACCTCCAAATCTTGTTTACCTAAATGGAGAGTACAAAGTAAAAGATTATGTGACCGAAACATATATGGATCAAAAATTCATAATTCCAATAGCTGAAAAAAGAAAACGAAAATGATAAAATTACTATTAATATTGCAACAAACACCTACAACATGACATGACAATTGATGTGATTGATGTCATTTCAATATAAAATAACAATAATATCTTAAAATCTTAATTACTTTTTTTTATGATTAGTGATACATCAATTTGTAATTATGTAATATAATTATTCAGCTAGTGATACAAAATATGCAACTTATTCCCCAAAATTTTGTTATATAGATTAGAGTTTTTCTTGTCCTCGTATTTTCCTTCTTAATTAGCTAACCAAAAAATGGAACAGAAACAGGGGCAAAGAAAGATACTAGAAGAGAAGAACTCTAAGTCCTCTAAGTCCATCAAACAAATCTTATGTTAGATGTGATCGCTCAATTTATTCAATAATTCAAAGGAATTATAAATTGAGAAATCAATACATATATAATGGTTGAGAGAGAGAGAAAGAGAGAGAGAGAGATCAATGCAAGTTGTAATTTTGCAATATCATTGTATCTTTTTACCTTGATTTCAAATTGGGTACAATTGGCTAGCAGATACTTCATAAATTAAAGATGTGTTATAACTTCAATATCTTTTTTCGTCTTAAAAAATTAAATAAAAAAGTATAGCCAGTGTACCTTTTAAGACAAAGTAGCCAACAGAAGTCATGCATGCAAAATATGAGTATGAACCAGATCAAAAGGAATATTGGAAAAATCAATCTAGCTGGGCTTGTGAACAATGTAACTTTATAACGTGTTACACTATAACGAAGTCAAGATGCAGAAAGAAAGCAGAGGGAAAACAGATTTTTTTTCTTACAGATGAGTAAGCAGCAAAACAAGACTTCGGATGGCGATATACGCAGCGTGTAGTCGCAGCCACTAAATAAAAACAAAATTTTAAAAAATAAAAAAAGGATCGACTTTGCAATTAAAACAATAATGAGAAGAAAAAGATACCTGATAATAACCAGTGTAAGCCGCCCTTAGTCTTTGAAACAATGTCAAGGTCTCGCTGGATTCGACGAGTGACACCATCGAAAACAACCTATGGTTTTTTAATATACACAATCAAATAATTACTAAGCAAAGAGTTTATAAGCAAAATTTTAAATTGTTCAAAGGGAATCAATTAATCATTAATTATCAACCTGAAGCATGATCACAGAATCTCTCTGAAGATACTCAGTGCCGGCCTTAATAAGCGCTGCTCCGACAATAAACGTAAAGAACAAGCAAGCCATACTCGGAGGAGGAGGGGGAGAAGGAAGAGAATTTGGTTTACCCTGAACCCCATAAGAAGAAGAAGAGAAAGAGTCTAGTGCATGGTAATTACAACAATGCGGAGATTTTCTTGTTTCGGGGGCGCCATAGGATTCACTGTAATAGACTTCTTTTTTGTCATTAGTTTCTTTGAAAAACCCAAAACGTGTATAGGATGATACTTCTTGCCCAGAAGAACCTCCACTTTTAACACCATACTCTCTCAACGAAAAGCCCGCTGACACCGAATCAACATGGCAACAGATCATCACTAATAGCGTGACAACCATCTTCATCATCATCATGCTCTTTGCCATTAAGACCAATACGGAAAAACCCTCAAAGCCTCCGTATTGAGCTAGGGTTTACGTTGTAGGGTACCTGAGCTTGTGTGTGGTTTGCTTTTTATAGTTAATTTAATACTTGCAGGCTAAGCAATAGGCTACTATTTTGTTTTTCATTATTTTGGAAAATTAGGTTTTCTTACATCTTTTCTCTACTTTCTACCATACGAACACACACATCTATTCGTGTGTCTATACTTATTTTTATATATATTCACACGTTTTTTTTTTTCTTAATGTAGTAGTATTTTTCTTTTCGTTGAGAATGAGAGTTAGGTATAAAGAATTTATCTAGCGATTTGAATAAATATTGCTAAACTCCTTTAGCTAACAAATAAAATAATTGTTTCCACTTCACACGGGTGTTGTTAGCCTGTTTTATAGAAGCAAGTATTGTTAAAATATTAGTTAAACATTAAATTTATTATTTTTGAAAGATTAAATTTTAAAGTTTTTGGATAGTTAGTAATTTATAAGGTAAATTACACTAACCATTCCTTCTTTTGGAAAAACTAGACTCGCTACACCTTAATTTGAGGAAATGACACTTCACTTTCAAATTTGCAAAATAATTAACACTCAGCCCCCTTTTTCCCAATTTTTAAAGGAATATTCTCCACTTAAACTTAAAATAATTGGAATATAATTTTTATTTTTAACTTTGGTTAGTTAGGCATTCGTTAAAAAAAATTAATAAAAAATAAACAAAAAAATGAAAAAAGGGGAAGAGTGTTAATTATTTTGCAAATTTGGGAGCAGAGTGTTATTTCCCAAAATTAGGGTATAGCGAGTCTAGTTTCCCCAAAAAAAGGGATATTAGTGTAATTTATCCTAATTTATAATAGTATCAGAACTATTGATCTTAAGTTCAAACCTTATCTCTACTCTACATGATCCATCAGTGATGGAGATTGGTGATGGATGGATTTCCCATGATGGGTGCCAATTTAGGGACATCATGAATTTTAGATGAAGATTGCGAGAGGGAGATGAATTTTTTCAAGGGAATTCAGATGCAAATCTTCTTTTTGTCCTCAGTTGTTGTGTCACACGTATGTTTTAATATAATATGTCTTTGGTTTTCTAGTTTTTTTAAAAAGAAAAAACTGTCACCTGGTCCCCACATCATCAATTGTTTATTATTTTAATACTTTCGTTAGCCAAATCAGATTTTCTCATCCATCACTTAACGGTTGAGACTAAAATGACACACCGATAAAAGGTTATGAAGTAAAATGAAATATTAAAAGGTTAGGGACTATTTTAAGAATATGTAGGAAACGTTGAGAACTAAAAGTGTAATTAAACCTTTGAGGACAAACAAAAGTTTACTTATCACCACAATGTCTATGAAATTTGCGCCGTCTTCTCTACTCCCTTTCTCATAGAGGACATTTCGCACCAAGGACACACTGTATGGCCTCTACCCCCACGAGGTCTCCTTCCTTCGCTTGATCAAAACGCTTTGTGACGACTGCAAGCTCCAAATCAACGAAAGCGATAGCAAATTGAAGTAACCTCCCGAAATTCTTATGGGTGGGAGACATCTTGTGCATGATTGTGGTGTCACTCATTCCATTGCCTATTTCTTGAAGCTTCTCATTCCCTTGGCTTTGTTTTCCAAGAAGCCTCACACTATAGCTCTCAAAGGCAGTTACTTGGTATTCTTCTTCCTTCCTCCTCATTAGAAAATGGTTTTTGGACACATTCATGAAATCGCCATATGTTGTTTTCAGGAATTACAAATGATTCTACGTGTTTGAGTGAAGGGGTAGGAGTAGAGGAGAGTACATGGAAGGGATGGAGATGAAGATGGTTTAATGAACCTTATTTAGATATTTTTTAGAGTAGGAGGGGAAGAGTTTGAGGGGATTTGGAAGGGTATATTATCCTCTTAACACCCTTCATTTTGAATTCCCTCAAATTAGGGGAATTTGGAGAGGGAAGGGAGTAGTTTCATTTATTTTAAATAGATGTAAATTATCAATTTTACCCTTATGATGTCAATTTATATTTATTTCGTTAAAATAAGTAAATAAGGGTCATAATTGTCAATTTATATTACTATTCTCCTCCCTTCTCCTCTCTCTACAACGTTCAAACAAAGAGGGGAGATATATATTCTATTCTCCCTAGATAATTTTTAAAACATCCAAACAAGAGGAAGGGATGACCAATCCCCTCCCCTCTCCTCTCATTTCCCCCATACGATCTCCTCTCCCTCCAAACTTCCAAATATACAATAAGAAACCTTCTATTGATAATGTCTGGTCTGCTACATTTCCCTTGTTAAATAACTTGGGAGTTCCTTCTCAAGGATTCAATCTTAAAATACAAAGTCATGGATCTCTGGCCTCCTCATAGCATTGGAGAAGTTGTTTTGTCTGTTCTGATTATGCATTTAAGTGTCTAGGTTTTTTTTTTTTTTGGCAATCATCTATTTGACGATACGTGAAAAATAGAAACAAAATGAGAAATTATGAATAAATAAAAAATAATAAAAATTTTATATTAATGTGGATAAAAAAAAAATAAAAAAAAAAATTATGACTTGGACAAATGCTATGAAATGCTAGGGGTGCTAGGGGTGCTGATCAAAATTTTGAAACAGTAAGGGACAAAGTCAAAATTATCCCAAACTTTAAGAATGTAAATTGCAATTTAATATTTTTGTTTTAAAAAAAAAAAATCAAGGAAGCTCATTTTTACAAATTTACTCTTTATTATTTTCTATTTTGTATATAATTAGTTGTAAAACCTCGAACTTCTCGTTTTTCGATTCTTATATACAAGTGAAAACTATAATCACGTACGGTCCTCATTCAATATTTATGTTGCACATTTGGTCCAAAAGCATTTATTCTTATAAATTTCACAGTCCATCTACCTACGCTTGACTTAGATTTACACAAGTGAGCTTCCCATATTCTTTCCTATCCCGGAAGTTACAGCCTTACAGGCCTAGAAGCACATAGTATAGAATTGCTATGGGCAAGGCAACCACCATTCCAAAGGTAACCCTGAGAAATTTGAATGACGAGAATTAAATTTGAGTTTATTTTATACATGCATACAGACAAAAAAAAAATGCTAGCTTTTTTCATGAGTGATATTAATAATTTCTTTTTTAATTCTGTGGGGAATCTTTCTTAAAATGGGAGACAGATAAACTTACGAAGTGCTAAGTATGTCCGCATGAACATTGTACTCCTTGGCAAACACAAAGGAAACGATTGCTTGCGGAAGGGTAGCCTGCATACAAGAAAATAAGATTATATTAACTGGAGTGTATAATTGGAAAACTATAAAAGCTATAGAGCTAGTATATATGCTACAAGAACAATGCTATAGACATAACATTTTCACAATAATTTTATAACAATATTGAGTTGATAAGTTTTTATTAGTTCTCATCTGGACCCACTACTTATTTCATTTTATTATTTATCTTTCACAACTTGAAACTTCAATATTGTTATAAAATTGTTGTGAAAATGTTGTGTTTGTAGCTTTATTGATGCTCCAAATTAGCTAATGGTTAAGCTAGCATATTTTAGACTTAGCTTCTTAAATCTTAATCTATATGTACTTATGGCAGGACTTTCCTTAATAAAATGTTACTTGACATGAGGTAACACATATCAAACAGTTATATTGAATGAAAAAAAAAAAAAAAAAAAAGGATAAGTGATCAAGCAAAGAAAAAAAAAATGATTTGAAACGAGATTTGGGTGGTGCACCTGAACAATTGCAACATGCAAAAGATCCCCGCGAAGACCAGTGGCTATAGAGGTTACAGCAATCACAGCTGGGCCTACCAGGAACCGAACAGCCATAGAGTATAGTGCTACAGATTTTCCACAAGCAATTATCTTTGGCTGTAAAGCCATGAATAAACCTGCCAAAATCAAGTAACGAAGTCTCCATAAATCAAGTAACAAAGTCTCCATAAACCTTGAGGATTATATTAGTTTGAGAGAAATACCTAGTGCAAACATAGACATCCCCAGACCAGTATCGGATATTATCCATATGGATCCACTGACAATAGACGGCATTTTGATGTGCCACCTAATTGAAAATTAAACATGAAATGTTTCATTAGTCAATAGTAGTACTGGAAGTAGCAACTATTTGAATTCTGAGTACTATTCTACATGCAAAGTCCTTCAAAAAGATTTGTGATTTTCTGTAGTAGCATTTTAACCAGGATTGGATGGATTTTTTTTTTTTTTTTTTTATGACATCTAGAGAACATGACAAAACTGAATCTAGGAAAGAAATTAAAAAATTAATTTTAGAAAAAAAAAAAAAAACCCCTAAACTCATACCCTTCACTCACCAAACCCTCAAGTCAGACCCATCCTTTCTCCACTCCCACTCCCAAACTTAACTCTTTCCAAACACACTCATCATAACATTGTTCAAGGACCCAAAATGCAACACTTTCCTCACCTCAACCTCACCATTCTTCATCTCCATCAAAACCCTCTACTCTGTTCAACTATTTTTTAGTTCTAGTTAGTAAAAGGGATTCAATAGCATATAGGATTTGACCATAGAGTCTTGGGACTTGGCAGCACGCCTCATGAAACAGATTTACACCCGCCACTTCCAGTCTCACAGCAGAATTAGGTTTATCACACACATCTTAATTAAAAACAGAGGAAATTAAAAACAAAAATAAAGATCTCTTAGAGGACTTTGGTCGAACACCTAGGAGATTTTTTCCTACACAATCTTTTTTTCAAAACCAACAAAAACCCAGATACCAAACAATAACAATAACCGAATCATGATATAAAAATTAAAAGAAATTGGGTCAAACCCATAGTCAAAATCGGCATACCAGATCTTCCAGTAGTTGGGACGCTAGTAACAATGTTTGATATCTTATATAAAGAAAATCAGAGATTCAAATCTTTTTTAGGATTTTATTCTCTCCTTCATTATTGTGTAACTATAAAATTGAAAATATATAAAAGTAACAGTCATGACCTTAAAAAGGTTTTAACAACTACTATAAATAACAATAATAATGTCTTTGGAGAATTATAAAATCTTCTTAATTAAAATAACTGCATTAAGTAACAATGTTTGAATATTCTATAAAAATGAAAATATGAAAGGCATGTGCTCAAAGACTTCTTCTTTTTTTTTCCCTTTTTTGATAATTTTTTGTACAGTTGGAGGTGAGGTATTTAAATTATGAATGCATGTCTCCGTTGGAAACACCCAAAAAGTATCAGTTAAACTACAACATTCTTGGTCAGAGAGAGACTCTTGGAGTACCTGTAAGATATGAGAGACCATGCAATGCCTAAAACACTTGAGTAGGTGTTAGGGTTTCTAATGAGCTTCCTCCAAACCATGATGAGTATGAGCCTTGTCATGACACTTGCTGGAGGCATTTGCTGCTTTCTTGCGCTATCTCCTTCATGCATACCTTTATCTGAATTTAATGATCATAAGCAATTGCTAAAGATTTCCTTTCCAAGAGGATCAATGAGAAGATTGGTAAACATGAACAACCAGATTTAAGAATAATTTTCACTTGATATAATTTTACTAATGACTGTTAATTTAAGGTAATATATGCAATTTCATTTATTGATACTTCAAAAAGTCTAAGACAACATTTCTCACAACTAATGACATAGCCTATCGCAATTAGTGCATAATAAAAATAGTGTCAATGGTAGACTATGTTGAAATTATTATTAATTGTAAAAAATTGTTGTGTTTTCAGCATTACTAATGATGCTTTATTCTCAAAAGTAAAGTGATATCTTCAATTGCAAGTGATGGATCCAATTGAAAGTAGTGCCAGTAATTGTAAAAGATCTTGAGTCTCTAGCATTACTAATAATACTTTAATCTTAAAAGTAAAGTCAGGGGCAGAGCTGTGCATATGCTGGATTGGGGCTATAGCCTAGTCCTCTTTTTCTTTTTTCTTTTTTTTTTTTCACAGCTATATATATTATATATATATATATATATATATTTAAATAACCTTAGCCCTAATCCAGTCTGAGTTCCAATCATAAACCTCAACCCACACTAAAATAAATTCCTGACTCCACCCATAAAAGTGACTTCTTCAATTACAAGTGGTGAACCTAGTTAAAAATAGTGTCTGCATTTATAAAAAATAAAATAAAAATGTTTTGTCTCTAACATTACTAGTTATACTTTAACATCAAAAGTAAAGTGTCATCTTCAATAACAATGGGTAGACCCAGTTGCAAGCAGTAAGCAAATGTAAAAAAAATGTTATGTACCTAACAATATTACTAATGATATTTTAATCTCAAAAGTAAAGTGACACCGTCGGTTTCAAATGCAAACTAAATCAATTACTAGAAGACAAATATGGTTGAAGGGTTGGACTGTCAAATGTACCTTTTGATGGAGCTTTTTCCTGCAGAATAGCAGCCTCGGAGTTATCAGTTTTGAACCCAAAGTTAGTGGAGGTGGCAGCAGCTCCGAAGTTGATAGGAGATGATGCAGGTGGGCTCCAAGCAAACATGTGAAGCTGATCCATATAATGCACTACACCATCTTTCCTTTTCTTCCCATTTTTCAACATCTCCTCCTCAAAATTCAAAGAAGTTCTTGGTGTAACTCCTCTTGAAGATGGCAAGGAAAAAATATCATCTAGAGGTCCAACTTGGGAACTATTTGCATATCCACGAGAGGAAAACTCTGCTTGGTTAAAGCTTGGAGCCCTTGTCGACATTTCTCTGAAGGATTGCACTGAATATATCTCTACCCCAGTTAGATTAGAGGCTCTTGGAGACATAGAAGATGCAGATGATTTCCTCACAACTACATGGAGCTTACCATCATCACGGATTTCAGCATCAGCTTGTAGTGGTTCAACACAATCTAATGAAACAACATCGGAATCAACTTTGAAAGAAGCAATGGACCCTGCAGTCTTTGGGAACCTCTCAGTGATGAGAATCTTTGCTCCTCTATATTCAAACATAATAAGCAATAGGGTATTCCAAATTACACCCTGAAATACCACAATTTGGACCATTAAAGAGGCTGAGAAATCTCCATACATGGCCTTGAGAAGAGGGATTCCCATGACTAGAGTGTTTGGAAGAGTGGAGAGTGAAAAGAGAGTAATCATCCACTCAAGGCTACCATTCTTGCTGATGGTTTTCCATAGAAAGAGGATTACAAGCATGAATATTTTTTGGAGAGAATCAGCAGCAATGAATTGATATTGCATGGTGTAAGGGTTATTGGAGGAAATGAGCTTGAAAGAAAGGAATGGAATGGCAAAGACAGCAACAAACCTATTGATGCCCGCACACTGTTCTGGTGTGAAGATTTTCCACCACCTTACAGAGGCAAAGGCTAATGACATAGCAACATACAAGGGCACAAGTGCCGCAAGAACTTCATAAATATCCTTCCCTGTAATCATGGGTAATATAGTAGCTTGTTAATGACCAAGATTATACAATGTGTTTTATGTCTCTGCGTGTGTTTGTTCTTATTTAAAGTGGAGGAGAAGGAGACAAAGTTGAAGAGAAACTCTTTGTCCTCTCAAAACGAGGCCATGATGACGAGTGCAATGATTTCATTGTACCCTCTTACAAATGGGTTCATTTAATTTGATAGTTCTTGTGAATAGCCAAATGTAGTTTGATGCATGAAATAAGTTGAGACTAACAAACAAATCCTTTCAAAATTTAGAACGTGTCAGTAGATAGAGTAAATACTTCACAGTCCATGCCTCACCATTTCATCACTGCTTACAGCCTGATATGTGATATGACTGACTTGAATCGTTGCAATATAATCTAAAAGTTATCCTCTTTAATTAATTTCTCTTTTTATTTTCTTCATTAATAATTTTTTTATAAACTCATCACCAGTCATACACGAATGGACGGGCCCATTCGTGTGTATGATTAATCCGTATTTGCCATTGAATATTCATTGCAAGTCCTAGGTTTAGCAAAAGCAGTGGAATGGTATTCACCAAAGCACCGAAAATTAATGGAAGAGCTTCGCTTTTTTGAGACATGAACTGTATTTCTTTATTTGTGTTTGTTTTTCATATGGTTAATTGGATCATTTAAGCGAGATAATGTCCATACTAGCTGTGTCACCATATTTGCCATTGAAAAACCACTATGCAACCATACTTAAACTTAAAAGAAAATGTTAAAGACCATCCTTCCCTTCGCCGATGCCGGTGGAGTAGAGTAACCGGCGGCTTCTTCAGTTTAGAGTCTTTAGACTGCAACTCTAAGGGTAGTTCTATTTTGTTTTTCTTATATTTTTTTAATATTTAGAATATAGATTAAATAGAGTTTTCATGGGAATGCTATATTGTTTGTTAGTTCATAGGTTTTTATTTGAAATAATCTAATGTGGTATTGTTTCATTGGAGGGAATAAACAATAGGATTTACACCCTATGCTTATTGATTTTTTATTCTTTGTTTATGTGGTTGAAAAGAAAATGGCAAATTATACTTTTCCACCATAATTTTTCACCCATTTTTCAATGTCCTCTCAAAACTTTTGATTGTAACAATTTACTTTCCAATTGGACAAAATTGCACACCAGTACACCCTATGACCCTATATCTAAAAATGGAGGTAATTTGATAAAAAATAAATAAATAAAATGACTTGTGGAGCCACACTTACATGCATTAAATTTCCAAAAAATAAATTTCTAAAAATGCATTCACTGTTCTTTGCATATGGCTGAGTTTTTCATCCAATTTAAACGAAAGGGGTACTGGACATGCAATTTTATCTAATTAGGGGATAAATTGTTACAATCTATAGTTTTGGGGAGACATTGAAAAATGAGTGAAAGATTAGGGTCAAAAATGTAATTACCCAAAAGTAAAACAATAAAATAATTGGTGTTGGGCCATGATTATTTAAACCCAAAAGAAGCCTGAAAATCCATCCAATCCAAACACTTGCCAAAGAATTTTTCTTGATTTTTAGGTTGGGCTCATGGCCTATATTATTTCATTAATGAATGGGCTCATTGTCCATATTATTTTTTCACTTCATAAGGTGGGCTTCTACCATAAAATCAGTGTTGTGAGAAGGTACCCATTTACTAGTTCAATAATATTTGGGCAATTAAAATCATAAGGCTCAAATGGGCTCCTTGAAGACCCAAAACTTCATGGGTTCAATATCATAAGGCTCCCCCCAAACTCTTCATATTTTTTTATACGACCTTCTTAAATTGGTTAAATTGTTATATTTGTCATTATTTTGCCTCCTCGTTTTTTAAATTCTAGTTTCACCCCTGACCAAACCAATCAATTGTAGTTAAAATTAACCAAATTGACACTCACGACTAAAACCGTGGAATAAAGTATCACAAAACCAAACTACATATTAGCTTCGCATATAAAAGGCATCAGGAGTGGAGTCAGAAATTCAATCTAGATTGGGAACCTTTTGAACTCAAATTTTGATAGACATTATAACAAAAAAGGCCAAAAGTCGATATACATTATTTATATCATAAAAATTATCAAACAATAAGCTCGTTGCATGATAACTTCATTATCAATGTTACAAGAAATTTCTTTCTCTATGTACAATCAAGCTGTTGTTCATCCACTGACCACTCATTCAACTACGCGATCAATTCTTCACAATTTTCATATTTGAAAATTCTCTTTCCATAGTGACAATCACAACTGATAAGGTTTTAATGTCAAACTCACCAATGAGTAAACTAATAGATATACCACTTTTTTTTAGTCTCAAACATTTTCTAAGCAAGATCACAAATTCCTTCTAGTTTAGAAAATTCAATTCTAAAGTGTACATAAAAAAAATTATCAAGTTGATCAGAAGTATCATGAACTCCGATGAAGAATTTTTTTTTGAATAAAATTGGACAAGGTGAACCAATTTTTGCTTGTGAAAAATAGCAAAAGAATCATATGAAATCAATTTTTGCTTGTCAAAAGTAGCAAAAAAAATTATAAAAAAAAAAATTGGGCCTGTGTTGTTATTGTGATTTTATTTTTGTGCTAATTTTTGTTTATATGATATTATTTGGGTTTTTTTTTTTTGTGTATTTGATTTGTTTTTTTTTTTTTAAAAGTAATTTTGATATATATATATATGCCTAAAATAAAAAGGAAAAAAATAATTAACAAAAAATTGAGGGTGGACACATAATCTAATTATTTTTTTACATATATATACCTATTACCTAATAATAAAAAATTTAAAATAAATCTAACATGCCCACCCTGGTCCTATACTGGCTCCGCCACTGAAAGGGATACCAGGGATGAAGAATCTTGTAGCTCAGTAGACAGATCTCATCTACAAAGAGAACTAGAGTTCAAATCATCACCCTCATTTCTAATAATTGAATATAGAAAAATAAATGCTAAATTGCATAATCACTCCCTAAGGTTTGGATCATTTGCAAATTAACCCTTGGGGTTTCAATTTTACAATATAACCACCTAGAGTTTTTTAATTAGTGAAATTGACCCCTCTAAGTACATTTTTGTCAATTTTGCTAACAAAATTTGTCACATACATTGCACTTGGGTTTATAATAATGAATTTTTTATTATAAAGTGGTCACATCTCATATGTAATGCACATGACAAATTTCTACTAGCAAAATCGACAAAAAATGTACTTAGAGTGGTCCATTTCACTAATTTAAAAACCTTAGGTGGTTATATTGCAAAATCAAAAGCCCAGAGGGTCTGTTTGCAACTGACCCAAACCTCAGGGGGTTATTATGTAATTTGGCCAAAAATAAAAATAAAAATCATACATGGGCAATAAATGCAATTTCCCTTTTTGTTGTTCATGTTGTGATCTAAGGACAATTATTCAGTGAGTAATTCTACAATACCCATGTGGGTACGGTACCTCTAATAGATAAAATCTCATATTAATGGTACAAATATCACACATGATGGTACCTACCTCACATATAATGGTACCTACCATTTTTTTTTTTTTTTTGCTCAGGAATGCATATTTCAGTCAACAGAAACAGGAATACAAATAAAATTTCTAAACCAAGCCTCCTCTACGTGGGTTGGGAGATTGTTAGGGAAAAAAACGGCGGGGAGTTTAAGCGGAGGTACCACTTTGGCAAGTGTATGTGCAACCATGTTGACCTCACGTTTAACCCAACAAAAACTACAAAAATAAACTCAACAGCTAAGGACTTAACATCACCATAAAGCAACTCAATATTCCAACTACTAACAAAGTTAGCTTCAAGCAGAAAATCCACACGCATTTTAGAATCGTTTTCAAAACAAATATTACCCCAATTCTCTATTTTAGCAACTTGGATGGCCCACAAAATAGCAGTAGCTTCCGCCACTAACGGATCAATGGAATTGGAAGGTTTAGCCCAAACCTTCATAATAATACCTGCCTCATTCCTAGCAATCACAAAAATAGTTACAGCAGATTGAGACATCGCAACGTCAACATTAAGCTTCAATATCTCATTCGATGGAAGGCACCAAAGCAAGTCTTTAGAACTCGACAAACTATTCAGACCACACACACTGCACATGTTCCACAATTCTTAACTCCAAGGCTTTAATAGAGACAAAGGGGTTCTCTATTTTCAAATGGTGCACATGTTGATTACGGTATCTCCAAATAGCTTCCAATGTGTGAGCAATCTGTACAGAAGCCAACACAAAATTCTGTTTCAAACAACTTTGGGCCGAGGGAGGGATAGGAGGCTTCACAACCATTTTTACCACATCAATAACTTCATTAACCATAAACAAATCAGGTCTTAAACCCCAACAAGCCCCAAACCAAAATATTTTAGTTGCATGACACTTGAAGAATAAATGCAAAACAGATTCAACATCATCATTACATAAAGGGCAACTAGTATCTCCTTTAGCCATCTGAGTGAAGAAATTCAGATTTGTGGGGAGTGCACCACTCCCAATATGCCACACAAGAGTTCTCAACCTCTCATGAATTTTACATTTCCAAAACTTAATCCAAATGGGATCTAGAGCAGCAAGCCGAATATGACTTTGAAGCAGCAACATAGCTGACTTAATTGAAAAAATACCTTTAGGATCAGCAACCCATGTAAACTTGTCAGGCCTAGGAACCACAGACAGAATCATCTTAAGGATGGCACAAACAGACTCCTGGTCGAACATCTCCTCAAGCAAACCGATTCTCCAAGAATTATTTTCCCAATCAATCAGATTCTCAACCAAAAAGGGGCTAGTGCATAAGGAACCATCTCTGGGACCAGTAAGGAAATTAGGTAGCCAAGGAACGCGAGGGTTTTTTTAGTAATCCACCTTACTACCATCACCAATAATAAAGCAAGCTCCTTTTCGAATGATAGGTTTGAGTCTTTCAATAGCTCTCCAAGTGGGAAAAGAGTTTTTGAGAGGTTCCTTATGAATCCACCCCTCCTTAACTTTATACTTGCTCCTAAGAGCATTCATACATGGACTATCCCAGTAGGTAACCAAGCATTTATCCAGGATTTGTACTTCACTACAACTTGCCTTAGCAAAAAGCATAATATCCTCCGCATACGTCACATGAGTAAAAGCCGAACCACTAACATTCATCTTAACTCCACTGGTAGAACCCTTCTTTGGTTAGTACCAACATCACATATGATGATACTTATATTTGAGTGCCTACCATCACATTGTTTGGTACTCTAAATTTTTATTTATTAAAATTGGATAGTACCAACATCACATATGATGGTACTTATATCACATTTGATGGTACCAATTGAGTGGGTATCATACTCACAAAAAGAGTGTGGGTATTGTAGAATAACTCTTATTCAATACTCCTGAAACATAATAAATGCGTACTTTCTTCTCTTACATGAATAGTGAACCCTACCAAATAATTACTCGTAATACATTTATTGTACTCTAAAAATATTAAATAAATATTTAAGGTATGAGATCATTATTTGAACTTTTTTGGGAAGGAGTTACTATCATAAAAACCTTCCCTTTTTTTATGTCGAAAGTAACGATGGCCAATCGTTTGGTCCCTATTTTTTTTCTTTTTCTTTTTTTTATAAGCAGTCCTGGACCCTCTTATATGCTAAATTTCGTCCCTCACTCGTATGTCACAAAATCATAATGGAATGCGTACGCAGATGCTTTGAAGATCGATTAAATACAAGTTTTACTTGGGCTCCGTTTGTTTTGACTGAAAACGTTTTCCGTAAAACGTTTTCAGCATTTGCAGACGTTTGTTTCGACGTAAAATGGAAGTCAAACTGAAAATCTTTGTTTTTGACCGTAAAATCGCGAAGGAAAAAAAGGAAAACGGTTTACGGAAAAAATTTCCGTAAACCATTTTCCTAAACCAAAACACGCGAGAGCCTCGACCACTTCACGCCTCTCTGCTCTCACTCTCTTCTCTCTGCTCTCTGCTCTCTGCACTTTCTCACCGTCACGAGCCACCCCGAGCCACCCCCAGTTGATCGTTGCTCTATTTCTCTCTCTCTGCTCGGTTTCTCTCTCGCGAAACTCGTGCCCAGCCAGCCGAGCCAGCCCAAGCCACCCCATCGCACCGTTCACAGAGCCGCACCGATCCCACCGTCGCACGGCAAAGGCCCACCCTCCCCTCCTTGCACCGATCTGCCTCTCCCACGGTAAACCCCCACCCCCTCCGATCTCTATCTCTCATAGATCGGATCTGATCTGATCTGATCTGATTTTTTTTTTTTTTAATATATATTTGGGAATTGTTGATTTTTTTTTTTTTTGCTGAGTATGAGTTGATCCGATCTGATCTTGTGTTGATTTTTTTTTTTGCTGAGTATGAGTTTTAATTGTTGTGGATTGATTGGTTTTGGGTTTTTGTGGGGAAGATTATGCCTGCTGTGATATTGACTCTGTGTTGAGACTGAAATTTGAGTTGAGTTGCAAGTGGTTAATGTGACTGAAATCTGTGCATTTATTTTGGTTAATATTGATTGTGCATTTTAACAGATTAACAGATTAATATTGACTGAAATCTGAGTTGAGTTGAGTTGCAACTGTTTATATTGATTGTGCATTTATTTTGGTTTTATTCTGTAGATGAGCACTAAAGGTTTTGCTGAAGAGATGCTTGCTTCAGCTTTCGATTATATGGTTCAAGAAGAGAAGGTTGGTAGAGCTTTTATGGCTAAGGCTCCTAGACTGAGAAAGCTTTGGTTGGAGAACTATTTCACCAAAAATATGTAATATTATGAAACAATGGTTATGTATTTATGAACTATGTTTAGTATTTTGATTATGTATTAAAAATTGGATAAGTAGTGTTATGGTTATATATGTTATGGGAATGGTTATGAACTATAACACATTGGATGGTGTCCATTGTTTGTTGTTTTCATTTATTATGTTTATTTATCATATGAAAAAACTTGTATTAGTTTCACAATATTGTGATGGATGAGTGTTTACATTTCTAAAATAAATACCTTCTTATTTTAGGTTTTAAAAAAAAAAAAAAAAAAAAAATTTCATTTTACGTCGCACCAAACACCGTAAAATATTTTCTGGAGCATTTTCCAGAATGCAAACAAACACCGGAAAAACAAATATTTTCTAGGAAATCATTTGCATTTACAAACATTTTACGGTGGAGAATATTTTACGTCGAAACAAACGGAGCCTTGAGTACCTTGGAAGTTGGAACCGAAGATTGTGACATACTGACACGTAGAAGAAGATAGATGGCGCATCTCTGGTTTTGGTAAAACAAGGAAGAAAAAAAATGCTATATTTTATTTGGATAAATGACAATTTATTTATGTGATTTGGTACTTCCACATTTTAATCCATAAAATTTTAGTGGTTACATTTAATTTCTAAAGTTTGGAATAAAATAAAATCTCATCCAACTCTAACGTTTAATCACATGTGTGCAACATGTGAACAATTTTATGTGACTAACTTAATGAAAGTACCCCCTCATAGATGCAACTACATTCCAGTCTCCAATTTTATCCCAGTTTGGGTTAGTCTTGGGGTTCGACTTCGAGTTTGGGGTTAAGTTCATCGCCGTGGTTGTTACCGGTCCGGTTTTTTTCGCTTGGTTTCCGGGTTGTGTGTTGATTTTGGATTAATTTTGTTTGGTTTAGAACTATCACAATTTGGGTGTGAAACTGGCTTTGACCGGTTGGGACTTGGGTGTGATACAATTTCTGATTTTCGTTTTCTTTAATTGTTACGAATTTTCTTCAAATTACTCTTAATTTTCAAGAATTTTGATTGGGTTTCGCACATGAAAATTCTAATTTTCTACTTTGTATTTGTGTCGATTTTTTTTTCTTTGGATTGTGCTTCTCATGTCCAATCCAACACGTAGGCCACAGTTGGTTGTTTCCATTAATTTCACAACAAATTCATTGTCCAATCACTATCATTACCAACTCCTCCAATCTTTCCACTCTGCTTCATGAATTTGTTCCTCATTTATGGACGGCCTCGTGTTTTTGTTTAAACCAACCCCCAATCTTGGTGATTAAATTTTTGTTGGTAATGGAAGTTTGATTCTCATTATTTTGGGTTAGATATTGGAAGGAAAAAAATAATAATAAGCGAAATAAAATCGAGGGGTGAATTCGTCCATAAAAGACACAACATGTTAATTTTAATGGAAACCTAATGGTTTCATTTTAATCCAAATTTTAGAAGGTTAAATGTAGCTATTAAAGCTTTGTATTTATTTTTATTTTTTTGCTCAAATTTAAAACTGTGTAGACTAAATTGTGAAACCACAAAAGCAAATTGTAATTTATCCTTTTATTTTTTGTAATTCATGAATAGGATATAATTTTATGGTTAAAACTTCAGTCTGGGCATTTGGCTAGTGGATTCCTTTATGATATGAGAAGTATTAGTTTCAAATCTTCCTCCCTTATTATTGGAATTATTGAATAAATAAAAAAAGGTATAACTAGGTTCACAAAATTTGATTATTGTATTCTATATTCTTCAACTGCTTCCATAGGTAAAATACAAAAATCACTCATGAAGTTTGAACTAATAATAAAATCTATTAAGATTTTTCAAAGATATCCAGTTTTCCCCTAAATGCATACAACACTTTTAACACTTTTTGTAAATTTTTCCTTAAAAATCTTAATAGTTTTTGTCATTAACTCAAATCTTAAGGGTAATATTTGGGTTTCACCTTTTACATTATCTTGAACTCTTCCTTGACCACTCTATATAGATTCTAGAGCCTAATCTTGCGTGCCTTGCAAACCAAAAATAAAAATCATGCGTGCCCAACATACTCTAATTTTTTAATTAAAAAAAAAATGCTCTAATTTTCCCCAAAAGGTTCTTCAATTTCTATACTACAATGAATAGATGAAGGAAAGTCACAAGGGCAAGAGTTGAAGCTTTGAGCATGATGTTGAAATAAAGACATAACAAGGCCTATTAAATGAAAGATGACTCATTGCCACTTGTTTGGCAATTGGTAATAGAATATTCTAATAACGCGTGGATTTTTATTTTATTTTACTTTTTTCATTTGGTGTATTTGATCTGTGATCTGTCCTTCTAGACCATTCATTAGTCTCCAACACAACACACAACACAACACAACAAACGGCACCTAACTCCATGGAAAGCAAGAACTACAACAACAAAGCAGACGAAGTTGTTCATGAAGAACAAAACAAAGGATCCACCACAACCATTGACCGATGCTATTTCTCAGAACTATCATGGCATGTCATATTGGAAATCTTGCTCAAACTCCCTATTGAGGCCTTAATACGATGCAGGTACGTATGCAAGTCTTGGCATGACCTTCTCTTAGATCCTAGTTTTGCCAAATTGTACCATGGTATCACACCCACTGGTGTTGTGCTTCAATCTAGCTTATTCCCTCATGGTAATTCTGGAGGGCTTTACTTGCTTGAGCCTCAAGAAAAAGAACCCACATCTATTATTGCTAAATTCAACCATTTCACCTACCTTGAATCTACTCTTGTGAATTCATGTAATGGTTTGATTTGTTCATGTGATATTAGGATGGCTAATCCTATGTACATATCAAATCCTATAACTGGTGAGTATTTGACCTTACCAAAATGTGAAACTAAGCCTGATGGTCAATTTGTATCTGGGTTTGGATTTAGTCCCAAGACTAAACAGTACAAAGTGATTAAATATTTAGACTTTGTAGAGGTTTATACACTAGGAAGTGGTACTTGGAGAAGAATTGAACATGTTCCACCTGCACGCCATAGGAGTTTGTTTGGGACTTTTGTGAATGGAGCTCTTCACTGGCTTGTTAAACTTCCTAATGGTTCAAAACTTATCCGATCTTTTGATCTTGAAAATGAGCGATTCAGAACAATTCCACTACCTTCATCTAGAGTGTATTGTGCTAGCTTTAAAAGGTCAAATCTTGGGATATTTGGAGACTGTCTTTCTTTGAGTTCAATAGGTATGTATGCTTCTGATTGGGATATTGAAATTTGGGTGATGAAGGAATATGGTGTTAAAGAGTCTTGGATCAAAGAGCTTGTGATTAAATCTCCAAGCCCATGGGAACACTGGTGGAATCCTGAGAGTGTTCAAGTTATATGTTTTTTGAAAAATGGGGAAGTTATCTTGGATTGTGTAGGTTGTCCAGTCATTTACAACATTGCACAAGAGAGCTTCAGATTGTTGAAGCCTAATGGGATATTGCTGACACACGTTAAAGCAACTGCTCATGCATCTAGCTTTGCTTCGCTCAAAGATATTGCAATGGGAGATAGCTCAAAAGTGCTGAAGCTTTAGATCATGTCAAGTGCTTCTGATCCAGAATGTCAACGAGTATTTATTTAGTGTGATCTCTTATCTTATGTGAGTTGTGCTGAATCAAGTTCACTTGTAAGATTATACCTTTAATTTCATCTATGAGCAATGGTTTCTACCAATTGATTTGTGTTTAAAAGAATGGGCAATTAAGGGACAATGAAAGAATGCTAATTGTGTTTGCTAGTTGATGCTCCATGTACATATTGATTTGTATATAACAAATTATATTCTGAACTCCTTTAATAGAGTGTGAACTTGGAAGTACTTTGTATGACATTATAAGGCACTTATACGTGTCATTACGATATATGATCTCAATTATACTTATACACATACGCAGAGAGAGTGAAAAGAAGGTTGGGGTGGGTGGGCAGGTAAAGGAAGTCATAGGGTGGAAAGTAGTGCAACTTCATTCATATTCATACATCATCTTCACTGATATGCCTATGTTTTGATGGAAGCACTAAAATAAGCTTACCTCTTAAAGGGGCATATAATGTCAAAACACAATCCCCATTTGGTGGGGAATTTTTTGATAATTGCTACCTAAATTTGAACCTGAAATATAGCAATTTTCAGGGGAAAAAAAAAAAAAAAAAAAGGGATCAATTTTCAAATTTGGATGCATAGGGTCCAACAAGTATAGCAATTTAGAAGTTCAAAAAGAATTTCATTATTTCCATTCCCGAAAATACTTATTCAACATGAAGACCACTTTTCCAAGGAAATAATTAAGCAGTGATTCCTAAAAGGATAGTACATACTCGTAATCATGGGCAACCATTATGATTCCAAATATAACCATGTAACAAAAGCAAGTATGGTTTAATCAAGGAACAACAAAAAGACCTACAATAAGACATAATGTTGGTAAGTTTTAGGTAACTGCTGAAACTCTTAGCAAGTAGCTTGCTTTTTTTCTTCAATACTTATCCATCAACTGCAGTTAGCATCAACACATTATGTATGTTCATCCTCTATCCGTACAATTTTGCTCTTCGGGCAACACAATCACTTTACCTCAATTTTAACTTAATATAACATAGAAGAATAAGTAAATTTATTTGTAACATAAAACAATAATAAATCCAGAAAACACGAATCAATTTAACAAAAATATATTCCGTATATATGCCATCTGCCTTTCCAGTGAGCAAAATGTTAAAATGAACCTTGAAGCTAGAATTCATAGAAGTAAAAGAAGTATATAGCATAGAGTGTCACCATACTATTGTTAAAGGAGACAAGTTTTTGAAGTTATCTTTGTTATCAATAGCACAGAACCTGATGACTGCAAATAAAATTGAGGACGGTGAAATAGATTAAAAATGGACAAACACATCGACATAATTTAAAGTTGCTTGAGTACAATACACTGGTACAGTTTTGTCAAAAGTTCAGAACTGAGCTCAAGAACAGAAATACAGCAACATGCGATATAACAGAACTTACCTAACCGACATATCATCCTGCACGTACTATCTTTCAAATAGATTATTTCTTAGACAGATAACTCAGTTTGGGAAATCAGAATTCCATCAGTGTCTGCATAAAGCCATTCCCCATCACTGATCCTTGTCCCAGCAATGGTAATTGGAACATGCTTCTCTCCCATACCTTTCTTGTTGGCTTTCATTGGATGGGAGGCTAGAGCCCTCACCCCAATGTCACAACCATTGATCTCATCAACATCCCTTATACAACCGTTCACAACTATTCCTGCCCATCCATTATTCTGAGCTTGTACGACAGGATTGCCGCCCAATATTGCACACCGCAAACTTCCACCCCCGTCCACAACAAGAACCCGGCCATTACCCTTCTCTTCAAGAAATTCACGAACCAAAACATTGTCTTCAAATACCTTGAGAGTAACTATTGGTCCACAGAAGACCTGGCGACGTCCATATATTTGAAAAACTGGCTGGAGTGCCCGAAGCTCACCACTCACAATTAGCTGTGGGTTTGCATCACAAACTTCAGCAGTTGTAACCAAGGCCATCGGTCCTCAACACCTTCAGGTTGGGACAAACAAGATATATATTTAGATTCGTGTTAGGAAAATACACCCAACTCAGCTTTCAAGAAGAACCGGGTAACGAAAGGATTCTGTGAATTATCCATGACATTCCCAAATTCTTATTAAAGCTAGTTGGTATTTGCACTTCAATTTAGATTTGAACGCCAAGAATACACACATGCGCACACAGATACACACAATTTAGATTTGAACACCAAGAATACACAGGCACACATACACACACAAGAAAATGTGTAATGTGTTTGAACATCAAGAATACAACACACAGACATTACACTTCCATTTAGATTTGAACACCAAGAATGTACAGACACATGCAACACACACAGGCATTGATCATAGATTCACATCCACTCAGTGCTACCTCAAACTTCTAATAAACGCATACATCTAAAAAATTATGATGATCGATAATACATTTTGCTAAGAAAGGCATATAATGACAGGAATACTACATGTTATTTAACAAATTGAATATGGCTAATTAAGTTATATCCAAATTTATATATACAATGGACCAACAGGATAATGATTTAAAGAAGAGAAACAGAACAAAAGTTCAACTTATTAAAATAATCGAAGAGATCAAATTAAAACCAGATTTACAACTTTTATGACAAAACGAGAAAAAACAACAGGACTAACATGCTATGGTTTCTCCTTTTGTAAAGAAGACCAATGACCTAGCAGCAGGAGTGAAAATCTGATCAAACAAAATGATTCAAAGGCTTCAAATAAGTTTGAGGGGAAGGCAGAATAGGGGAAGAGATTGAAATTTTAAAACAAGACCTGACAAATCTTCTATTCCCACTTTTTGTGTGCCACTTTATACTACATTAATCACAACCCAACATATATTATTTTTTCTTTACTTATAAAATAACCCAAGTTTAAAATGGAAAAAATCAAACATGTGGCATATTGCAATGGAATATAAAGTAGAACACAAAAAGTAGAATAGAGTATCACCCACAAGATTCCAGCTGCCAAACACATAAAGTAGGGACAAGGCTTCACTCAATTACTTCGTAAATAAATACATACATCTAATCTAAGCTACCCAATCTTATAGAGAATCATAGTAAGTACATAACAAACTGAAAAAGTTTCTTCAAATAAATTATAAAAGATAATTTCTAGTGTGGAACCAAGTAAGAAAATGAAAAAACAGAGTGCATCAAAAACTTACCTTATATTTCAATTTCTTAAGCCCCTGATTAACCCACCAACTGTGTGATATGGTAATATTTATGAAAAAAAGTTGACATAGCTTGTTGTAATTAGAGCAACATTTTTCGTATAAGTTCCTAACACCACTTTTATCATGTATCAATCATAACAAATTATGTTATCAGTTATGAAAAATGTTGCGTCGGTGATAAAAACCTAGTCCAAAATCATAATTCATAAGCACATGAATCATGATGGATCAAAAAGCTTAGAAATTTGTTTCCAACCATGAATAATGAGTAATCAATCAAACATCAAAAGACATGATGCTAGTTTATCCAAAAAAAAAAAGACATGATGCTAATTCTATTTTTTCAATGCCCATTTTGATCTTTTTCACGATGCAGTGTGGACCCCACACGGCTAATGTGGAAAACACCAAAATTGATTTAAAAACCACAAATATTTTTTTGATAATCAAAAACCACTATTATTATTACCACAAGAATATTACCTCCTTCTTTTTTTCTTTTTGTTTCTTCCTATGAATAAATAAAAGCTCAGAAATTAAGAATGACTTGTAATATTAGATCGGTTCGAATAGAGAGAAAATGCGAGAAATGAAAAAATTTACAATTCAAAAGAAAATAAAATTAGAGTTTTGAGAGCTAAGATTTGATTTTTTTTTTTTTTTTTTCTGGAATTTCCTGAGTAAGCAAAAACAAAAAAGAGAGTTAAGAAAAGAGAAGAAAATTTCAGATCCAGAAATAGAAAGGCGAAGAGATGATTAATGAAATGAAGAGAGAGATGATCTTACCTCCGATAATGGAAAGCCAGGAAGATCTCTATGCAGTGCTTAACACGGAGAGAGAAACTCCGCGTGGGAAGAGAGAGAGAGAGAGAGAGAGTTGGGTAACCCAGAAGTGGAGTTTGTGACGCTCACTATATATAGTGTCAGTGAGGGGAAGTGGGGAAGAAAGGGATCGGCTTGGCTGTAAAGCGCGTGGAGACTGGTACTGCTCTCTTTTAAAAACCAAGTCTTTCTTTTTTCTTTAAATATTAAATAATTAATAATAACGCTTGATATTAGGAGAAAGTATTTCTTATTTCCGAAATATCCAGCTCGTGATTTGGTATTTCAGTCTAATGAAAGAATAATACATGTATTAATAAAGCCAAGTCAACTTGAAGGTTTGAAATTTTTTAGGAATTAAATTGTCATTTTGATTATAGCAATAAGTTAACTTGGCTTTATTAATACAGGTATCATTCCTTCATTGGACTGAAATACCAAATCACGGTGGTGAGCTGATATTTCGGAAATAGGAGATACTTTCTCTGATATTAGAGGTGTCTACTGGTCGGGTTTGGAGATAATCCATTATCCAATCCGAATGAGTTGGATTATGTGGGTTGTGCGGGTCGGGTACAGTCAAGTTGTCATTTTTTACACAATATCAAATCACCAAAATTGGATAGTGAGAGAGGAGAGAGATTTCGTCAAAGAGATTTCAAGAGTGAGAAAAGAGGGAGAGCAAGTCCTAAATTTCTAGTTTCGAATAGCAGCAGCTTGGGTACTATTGTGAGTTCGTGAGTGACGGCGACTGTTAAGATTCAAGTAGTGGTAACTTGGTTCGAGAGTAAGAGGGAAAATAATCATGTTTGAGATTTTTTGGTTTTTTTTATTTTATCTCTTGTGAATTCAAGTCTAAGAAAGCCGATAATGCATAGAATCAGCTCTCCCATTGTTGATTTCAATTTTCATTTAAAAAAAAAAAATATATATATATATATATATATATATATATATATATATATATAATATATGTAAATTGACTTTCTCAAGTTCCATTTCTAATTGGAAAATTTAACTTACTTTTAAATGTCAAAGTAAATGAGAATGAGAACATGGTTTTGTATGATGGGAATAATTTAGTTTATAATATAATATCCCTTTATATCAAAAATATATATTAGTTGATTTCAGTTTAGTAATGCAAATATGAAACATGTCTCTATAAAACTAACAGCTCAATCACTAGGGGACAAGTAATACTTAACCCCCGTGAATAAGTAAACAGCACATGAAATGAAGAGTGTGTTCCCAAAAATAATTGAAAAATAGAAATCAATTCCCTGATTTTGCCATTCTTCTTTTATGAGGGGTAAAAGGTCAAAAATTTGTTATAATAGGATTATTTTGCCAAAACACTATTTTTGAGCCTTTTAGTATTTAAACTTTTTTAAAAATTTGTGGACATTATGTCTAAAAATTACTTTTGAAGTGATTTTAAAATTATATTCAATGGAGTTGGATCCCATTCACTACTTTTCTTCATTAATTAACTAAAAAAATAGATCACATATCTTTATAAATTACGTTACCATGTGTTTTGAAACTCATCAATTTGATTAACAAAAACAAAAACAAAAAATAAAAATAAAAATGCAATGATTAAGATCATTCATGCCTAATTTGTCTAAAGCGTACCCACGTGATTCGCATTCGCTCCTTTATGTCTTTAATCTCTGAACAAATCACATTGGATCCAATCTAAGGTTTTTAAAGAATAAAGCTTCAAAATGCTATTATTATCCTTATGGAGCTTGCAGAGCACGTACTATATATATAGCGTGGGTGGTTTAATTAGACATGAATTGTCAATAAGGGCGGAGACTTCACTTTCTAAACTGGTCCAACATAAATAATACTACTAACAATAACAAAAACAAAAACAAAAAGAAAAATAATAACAATAATTCTGATACGAACCAAAAAGAGTCTTAAGTTGGAAGAGTTTGCTGAATTGCTTGTCGCGTCACTAATGGGTCTACTGCTCGTATCACATGTGATGTAAGAGGCACAATTGAGTGGCGCCTGAGATGACACGCCTAGTTAAATGTCATGTAGTGAAATTAGATCCTCTAGATTTTTCTTTAGCTTTATGTCTTTGTCAATTGTATAATTATCACTACTATAATGAATATCCAAAAGGTAAGTTTGGGTCAAATATTAGTACTATAATGAATATCCAATCGGATAGGTCCGTTTGGTACAGATTAGGGAATTAAATAATAATAATAATAATGAAATCGTTTTCTTTAACCAAAACGTGAATTTTAGATCATTTTCCGAAAAGACTTTAAGTCAACTCATTTGATCATCTAATTTTAACAGTGAAGGTATCTCATGGAGCGGTTCAATGATATCCACTAATTATATGAGTATGAGGTTCACATGATATGGGTCATGCACCTATGAGATTCAGTCTCCGTTTGGTAACCCGTTGGCAAGGGGAAAATGTACTTTTTGCTACTGAAATAGGGTTTTTGGACATTTGGTAACATATTTGTTAATGTGGTTTTTGGGTTAAAATGAGTTTTTTTAGACCGGAGCCATGAGCTCCATTTTGCTTCTATGCTTTTTGTACCATGCTTTTTGCTTTCATACTTATTTGCCAAACTGACCTTCTGTCACCCTCACATATGTCGGGATTCCACCAAATAAGAGAAGTTTACTCCACGAAGTAATTTCACAAGACAAGTTTCCCCTTTGAGTGTCAAAAACATTTTTTAATTTTTTTATTGGTTCAAGAAAAAAATGTTACATACTTGACATTATGTGATACAAACTGTATGAGTCCTAAATTGTGACATGTTTGGATAGAAATTATTAGGTACTTCCAAAATATGATAATGTGATACTTTTTACTCTCACGTTAATAGTAGATATCATCATAAGTTTAACTAATAGAACTCATTAGTGGATAAGAGAAAGAATAAGAGAAATAAGTATATCACCTCTCAAAATATTGAATGATTTATCGGTACGGACATTATTTTGTACTAACCATGAAATAGGATACAGTAAAAGCCGTAAAAGTGGGTTTTAGCCTTTTAGGTCCGAACCTTTTCAAGTCAAAAGAAAGTAACCCAGACAGCAAGGGAGTCCTGCCGTGATTTTGAAGTATAGAACTAATTGAACTACTATGAATTTATAAGCCTATTAAACTATGCAATTTGCATCAAGATCATGAGAACATTTTGTATGTGACTCCACAGCAGTACAACAGCTTAATGCTCAAAGGCTCATTCTTTGTATCGCATTGGAAGAAGACAGACTATCCAAACATGACCTAATACACTGTTGCTAAATTGCAAATATAAGATCACTCATTTTCTTAAACAGGTCCTAATTGCAGTGGAAATTCTCTAGCTAAATTCCAAAACCACATCCAAAATATAGCAATTAAATTTAAGAACGTATCACCAATAAGCTTACCAAGTAGACAACCAAAAAGTTTCATATTGAGCTCTCTTAAATCTTCAAGCAAATTGTAACTTAAAAGTCTAAGTGAGTTTATAATACAAATCATAAAAAGTTGTTGGAAATAAAAATACAGAATTAACAACAAACAAAATGCCTTATTATTTGCAACCCTTTTAGGTCCAAATTCATTGGCAGTATACCACAACCATAGCCAGCTGCAACTAGACTGTAAAATTTTAAGTCAACTTGTGAATGGTTTTCATGTCAGCAGCTTCATTCAGGGTCCCTTTCTCAACATGATCCCACCACTTGAACAGGAAATTGTCCACGACTAGCCTGAACCAAGGGGACAGCTTCAAACCTTCCTCACCAGCATCTGCTTTCCTCAACAACTCTCTCAATTGATCCCGGTTCACATATTTAACATCAGCGGCTTCATCAGGGTTTGGATTAACGTTAACATCTCGGACAATGAAAAGTAGGTAATCAACTGCAAAAGGAGAGGAAAACAACATGATCAAGAAGACATTATAAAAGCAAATACTTCTTCCATGTATGCTAGTTTCCCATATGTAATGACAACCCAGCAAATTTGCCAGCAGCAAGTTTAGCTACAGTTTCAAACAAGATTGGTCAACCTCACATTTTTATATTTTAGTTCTCCCTACTGCAACTGGAACTTGGTTGCATAGATTTTTTCAACACGGTTTTCCTTTTATACTTCCCGTGTACTAGGGTTGCAACCCTTGCACCCTTTTCTTTAATGGATTTTATTACTTATCAAAAAAAAAATTCCAACACTAGAGTCACCACATCATGACCCTCGAAGATTCAAAGACAGAATTTAAAATAGAAAAGCAGACAAGCAAGGTATAAGAGTACTCAAGTAGGAATTATTACGTTCATGCTCCCCCCACTTGCCATCAGAAGGTGCCTTGTACAGTATGCGGCCCAGCGGGAAGAACTGATCAACTGGCACATCTTCGGCAGGAATACCCAGCTCATCCAAGAGCTTTCTTTGTGCAGCATTCCTTACGCCTGGCACATGAAAGGGTTTGAAAACCATTAAGATATTCAAAAGGATAGGGTACAACAGGCTCTCAATGAATAATAAAATGAATACAATGATGTACCAAGAACATTCTCCTCAATAAGCTCAGAGTCACGGAATAGTGGATGGCTGCAGCAGGTGTTTGTCCACACAAGAGGGAATGTTACCTTTGTTGCAGAACGTTGCTGTACAGATAACACAGTATGAATCATGTCACCATCTATATCCCATCAAAATTTACAATAATAAATCATGGGCATGCAATATATATCCACAAATTTTCAACCAATGGCTAGACACAAGAAACAGTCAACGACATATTTCATAAGCGTATCCAGAAATTATGAAGATAAATGCATTAACATAAAACAACGGCTGAGATCAACACCACCCTGACTGACATAGTTATAGCCTCATACTCAATTATTTGTTTATGAAATCTTCCACTAGATGACATGGCAGCCTCCCATTTGAAAAGGCTTAAAATTCTATTCTTTTCTAAAAGAATCTTGAGTATAAAAACCACCCTTCATAACGTTTTTCAACTTTTGTTTTGTAGATCCTTTCTTTTTCTTCTGTGTCAAACATTCCAAGATCACCATCTTCTTGTTAACGAACTTAGACAAAAAAAAAAAATAAGCACCAAATCAGGCATATAAGGCTCACAGTAACAGTTTCATGCAGAGGCGCACATATATGTTCTTGCCTTGTTCTAATCATTGAAAACTTCAGATGTGATTCCACTCAGAGTGTGTACTTTGAATGAAGACGTAAACATACTATCCTCCTTATACTAAGTTGATAATTCATTTTTCCTTTCCTTTTATTTTACTTTTTGTTGAGCATGTTTGTGCTCACTCTATCACAATTTGTAGACATGAAGGATGCTACCACAGCATGTTTGGTAAAAATAATAATTTACAATGTAAATCATATGAGAAGATTTCTGAAAGCATGAAGACTTTTTTTATTGGTAAGAATATGAAGATAACAAGTAGAAAATCAAACATAAAAAATAAAAATTTCTGAAGCCGTGTTAGGTTCCAACATTTGTACCCATAGCATGCAAACCTGTAGACTTCCATTCCAAGCACTTTATCTAAACTACATACCTGAAGAAGCAACTCATATTTTGAGTTGAACAGAAATACACTAAAAGCTCTATGTAGCATATTTCCAGATTCAACTTTTTCCCACAAATGGCCTGCAGATTGCAGAAGACAGAATTCAATACAGAAACCAAGCTTGATGGATCAAACAAGAAAAAACATACCAGTAATCAGTTATATATACATGCACACGATTAGAGTAATAGTACATGACAGAGTGCAGCTTAAGGAAAAAGCATTAGGAAAAAAAAAAGGTGTGGGGTTGGGGAAGAAAGAGATGGCACAACAAATTAAATTTTCCATTTAGCACCCCCAAAATTCCATGGAAAAGAAAAGAATATTCATAATATCACAATGCTTATTTCTGTTTCCTCTCCTTTCCATAATTTCACAAGATTTTGTCTCTATAATACTAATTATGGCAAATTACAGTAACTTCCCTTGAGGTTTTGAGAAATGACAATGTTCCCCTCCTATTTTAGAAAATGACATCCGCCCCCTCACCTTTATTAGAAAAAGACACTCCACCCCCTCACCTTTGTTAGAAAAGGACAATCCACCCCCTCACTTTTGTTAGAACATGGCATTCAGAAGCATCCTAGTTAACCTCCAGCCAAGGTGATGCATGGGTTTGGAATTGTTGCAACATAGTACTTTAAGTTATAAATGAATAGCAGAAAGAGTCTTTGTAGCATCCTAGTTTTTTTTTTTTTTTTTGATAAGTAATAATTTCATTAAAATAAAACCACCCGAGTACACAAAGTGTGTACAGCAGGACAATTACAAAGAGAAACAGCAAGAGCTGAGCATTTCATGAACAGAAAGGAAGTGATAATGTCCCGAGGCATTAGCCCATTCGAATAGGCTAGTAAGGAAGAATTGTTTCAGCCCCGGAACAGTGCGCTCAGTATCCTCAAAGGACCGAGCATTGCGCTCCCGCCAAATGACCCACATAACACAATGAGGGATGAAGTCCCAAAGATGGCCAGATCTGTGACGTTTAAAACCAGTGGACCAGCAATGCAGAAGAGCCAAGATATGACAAGGCATGACCCACCAGACTCCAAAAGCAGAAAAAGCCAAACTCCAGAGATCCCTAGCTATAGGACAATGAAGAAAGAGGTGATCAATGGATTCCCCATTGGCTTTGCACATGCAGCACCAGTCAATCAGCATCAAGCGGCGCTTCCGGAGATTGTCAATAGTGAGAACTTTCCCTAGGACTGCTGTCCACACAAAGAAATTAATCTTTGATGGGACAAGAGATTTCCACACCCGCTTCCAAGGAAAGGACCTATGATTCGGCGAAGTAAGCACTTTATAGTAAGAGTTTACAGAGAACACCTTGGTGGATGAAGGATTCCAGCAAATATTGTCAATCTCCCCTAAGTGGGGTATCGCCAAATAAATCACATCCAAGAAATCAGCAACGGATTCCAGCTCCCAGTCATGAACCAGCCGGGTAAAATTGACATCCCAATGGTGATTTGTGCCATCAAAAATCAGCAAGTCTTGAATCAAGGCTTCTGGATGGCTTGCAATGCGGTAGAGCTCAGGAAATCTTACCATCAGAGATGTATCTCCACACCAATGATCCTGCCAGAAACTCAAAAGGGCCCCATTCCCCACCTTGAATGATACATATGCAGCAAATCTGGGCCAGCCTTTCCGAATAGTTTTCCATAAACTCGTTCCATAGGTGCCTTGGACAGTAGTAGAACACCATCCCCCCCTCATACTACCATACTTGAGCTCCACAATCTTGCGCCATAAGGCCTCCCTTTCCGTTGCATATCTCCAAAGCCATTTGCCTAGTAGAGCTTGGTTGAAAGTTACCAAGTTTCTGATCCCCAGACCTCCACAGTTAATAGGAGTGCAGACTCTATCCCAGTTGACAAGATGGTATTTAAATTCTCCTCCCATTCCCTCCCACAAGAAGTCACGCTGGATTTTCTCAATGCGGTGGGCTACACCCACTGGTATGGGGAATAAAGATAAATAATAAGTAGGTAAATTGGATAACGTACTCTTTATTAGCGTCAACCTGCCCCCCTTGGATAAGTACATACGTTTCCAACCAGCCAATCGTTTCTCCGTTTTCTCAATAATACCGTTCCATATTGTCTGGTCCTTGAAAGAAGAACCTAGAGGCAGCCCCAAATAGATTATAGGTAACTCAGCAACTTTACAACCCAACACAGCAGCCAAGCCTTCCACATCTGGAACATTACCCACCGGAACCAACTCAGATTTCCCCAAATTAATTTTGAGGCCCGAGGCAGCTTGAAACCACACAAAAACACCCTTTAAGTGCCAGAGTTGGTCTGAATCAGCCCCGCATAAAATTAGGGTGTCATCCGCAAAGAGGAGATGAGAGATTGACAAAAAATTTGTTTGGCCAATATCATAACCCGATATGAAACCCCCTTCCCTCGCCCGAGAGAGCAACCTGCTTAAGGCTTCCATGACAAGAATAAATAAAAGAGGGGATAACGGATCACCTTGTCGCAGACCACGGGAGCTAGCAAAAAAACCGCAAGGAGTACCATTAATTAAGACTGAAAAACGGGCAGTTGAAATGCACATGAAAATCCACCTACGCCAACGCCTAGTGAAACCACAACGACGGAGCATATAAATAAGAAAACCCCAGTGGACATGATCATAAGCCTTTTCTAGGTCCAATTTGCAAACCACCCCTGGAACTCCTGACCTCAAACGGCTGTCTAAGCATTCATTTGCGATAAGCACCGAGTCTAGAATTTGGCGGCCCTGAACAAAAGCATTTTGAGGCGCAGAAACAACCTTCCCCACAACCAGCTTTAGACGGTTTGCTAAGACTTTAGCCACTATCTTGTACACCCCAGAGATAAGACTAATCGGCCTGAAATCCTTCATTTCCATCGCCCCAATCTTCTTTGGAATTAATGCAATGAAAGTAGCATTGATGCTTTTCTCAAAAGTCCCATGCTCATGAAACTGATGGAAGACTTGCATAAGATCCGCCTTCAGAATAACCCAGCAAGCTTGGAAAAAAGCCAAGGAAAAGCCATCCGGACCCGGAGCTTTATCTCCATTCATATGCTTGACAGCATCAAACACCTCCTCTTCAGTGAAAACCCTGTCTAAATAAACCACATCAGTTTCATCAATGGTAGATACAGTGAGATCATCTAGTGTGGGCCTCCGAGGTCCACTTTCAGTAAAAAGAGTGTTGTAGAAATCAACTATTTTTCCATTTATCTCTGCTGGTTCAGTAATGGTCTCCCCATCCACTATGATGCTCCCAAGAGAATTTTTCCTACGATGAGAATTAGCAATGCGATGGAAATATTTGGTGTTTCGGTCCCCTTCCTTCAACCAAAGAGCCCGAGATTTTTGCCTCCAACAGATCTCATCCATCAGAATAATTCTCTCTAATTCTGCCCTCTCCTGATCACGATGGACCAGCTCTGCATCAGATAGGAGCCGAACATCTTCTAGCTCATCAAGAGACTTGACACTAGCTAATAGAGAATTTTTCCTACCATCAATGTTCCCAAATTCCTCTTCATTCCAGATCTTCAGGTCTTGCTTCAACGCCCTTAATTTGCACGCTAGCACAAAACTAGGGGAACCTTGGAAAACATACGACTCCCACCACCTCTTGACCTTCTCATGAAAACCTTCAAATTTGAGCCACATATTCTCAAATCTGAAGGGACTTCTACCATACAACGTGGACCCACATTCGAGTAAAATGGGAAAATGATCTGAGCACAGGCGAGGGAGACGCCGCTGAGTAACCATAGTAAAGTGTTCCTCAATGTTAGGAGAGAAGAGAAAACGATCCAACCTGGAGCGAGAATTATTGTTAGACCATGTATACCTCCCACCAGCCATCGGGATGTCCATTAGCCCATTTGAAAAAATAAAATCCGTGAAGTCTTGCATTGGATTTGTGATGTGCACAGCCCCCACTCTTTCGGACGGATAACGAACAATATTAAAATCACCACCCACAATCCAAGGAACATCCCACCAACTCACCACACCTGACATCTCATCCCAGAGAATCCTCCTAGCAGGTAAATCATGAGGCCCGTAAACCCCTGTGAATGCCCATTCGAAACCAGAGGATACACTTCGGAATTTACAAGAAGCAGTGTACAGACCCAGAGCCTCATCAATTTTCACCAAGCTGCGATTATCCCATAATAGTAAAATACCACCCGAAGCCCCATTTGAACCCACAAAAAGCCAGTCCACATGATGACCTCCCCAAAGGCTTCTGATCAGACCGTGAGACAAGCTTTGAAGCTTGGTTTCCTGAAGACAAACAAGATCAGCCTTCCATTGCTTTAAGAGATGCCTCACCATAAGCCTTTTTGAACCATCGTTCAAACCCCTCACATTCCAAGAGACTATCTTCATTGACATGTCAACAGTAACGACCCTCCACTGTTAACAGTCTGTCTCTTTGAACTTCCCCCCTCATAGTTGATCGTAGAAACCAAGTTCTTCAATTCCCTTGTGCCTTTCTTTGTCGTGGCACGTTTGGGAGTCAACCCAGTGTCCTCCCTTCGTCCCAATCGGTCTATTGCACACAATAAATTCATCACTTCAGCCTCATATCCTTCATAAGAGGCTCCCAGATAAGCACCGAACTCCTTATATTTCTCTAATGCCCAATCGGAAACCTCGGGATGTGTAGAGGCTGAAATCCCTTTTCCTTTCTTGTGCTCGTCCCCTGATGGATAAGAGATGGCAATCGGTTCAATCATCAGTGGCGACTGTTCACCGGCATGTGGTGTCATCTGTTCAACTTCAGCGTATGTTTCCACCGCCGAATCCATGAATGAGTCCACCACGCTATCTTCCTCACTCCAGTTTTCACTCCAGTTCTCAGAAATTTCCGGCGCGTCCCCATCGTACACTGGCACGATTGCTTGATCCGAGTCTTCGGTGCCATGCATGACCCCCGAGCTACAAAAACAGGCCGCCGGCAACACCAGACTTCTCCCATCGCGAAGCCGCAGTAACCATTTGGTCGCATCTCCAGCGATTTGAACTTCGTTCTCGGTATCTGAGCCCAAGCGACGCAGCGTTGCAGAGAGCAAATCTTTTTGGGAAGTTTCCGGGTCTTTCACGGTTTCAATAGAGGGAGTGGGGTCTGTCCGTGGGCTCGGTGAAGACTCACGGCTGGTCTGAATGGTCCGAGGTCTCCAGACTAACTTAGGGATCGGTTTTGGTTTATTAACATTGGGCTTACTAATCTTTCGGCCTGCCTCGCTAGAAACCGCATTTGTGGGCCCGGTTCGAGATGGGCCTCCTTCAAATAAAGTCTTGGTATCACATCTGCGTCCCACTAGATCTTCAATTGAGACCGAGGCCCCATTGGGCTGATCCATAACCCCGGCCCATTTTACCACCCATTTCTCTTCTGGTCCCACACCTAAAATAACCTTCAAATACAGCTCAACTGACCCATTGACCAACGCCTTCCCAGAATCTCGCATTTCTGGGATATTTCCTTCTATAACGTGCGAGATCTTTGGGATATCCCCGCGAATAACGGCCTCTTTGAAGGTACGTGATTCTCCGTGAATATTTGAATTATTCTGCGCCGTGGGAGTGGGTGGCCGCCGGTGATTGGAATCATGCTTCTCTGGAACCAATGGATTCAACAGACCATGAATTACATTGCTAACACCACGCCACCCCTTTCCATCTCTCCCTTCAGGGATGATCACAATCCCTTTACCCCTAGTTTCCCCAAGCACTGTAATAGAGACAAAACCTCCCCTGGCATTACTCTGTTTTTGTATCACAAAAACAGAGTTTCTTTCACGAAAAGATCGAAATAAATGCTTCGCAGTGGACAAGTTGGCAACCTCTAGCAATGCTTCTCGACACCAGCGCGCCGCCAAGAACCCCATCGACACTGAGCTCACATGGCTCCGACTACGTTCTGTAATACTCAGTGTTTAAACATGTTTCGCTATCTCAAAAGATTTCGATTCCACTTGTAAAAATTGGCTTCCTCCCATACTAATCGACTATTCGTCTCTAAAATCGCCTGATACGTTCGTAAAAACTACCACCTTCTAGACTTAGGGGCCCTCCACACACCTTTCCGGTGGTGGAAGTCCGGCTAGTTGGCTGGTGGCCCCCCTACTGGAGGGTTGCTCTTTGTGTTTCACTGGCGTAAGGCGTAGTCATAGACTTATATTTCACCTGTTTTAAATTTGATCATTAAAGTTTTTATTTCCAGTTTCGTCCCTGAACTTTCAGACCGTGTTCAGCATCCTAGTTAACCTCCAGCCAAAGTGATGCATGGGTTTGGACTTGTTGCAACATAGTACTTTAAGTTATAAATGAATAGCAGAAAGAGTCTTTGTATTTAATGATTTTCATTGAATCATTGGAAGAGTATTCTTCTTTTTTTAATAAGTATTTGAAAGAGTCTTCTTCTAAGAATGGTATCCGAACTTTTGAGTGAAAAAAAATTAAGATAAAATAGTAATCAACATGTCACATTTACACAAAAGCTTACTTTTAGAAAATTAAATTTATTAAGTCCTAAACCATAAAACAATGGGATCAACCTTAAAAACCCAAAGTATATATACTGCAGGGAAGAAAGAAAATGTTTAAAAGTTATCAACATGGGGTAAACATCAGCATTAAACTATCTAACTACCCCTCCCCACCCCCCCCCAAAAAAAAAAAAAAAAAAAAAGGAAACCAAAAAAAGGGGGAATATGTAAAGAAAGAAAGAAGTTTGCACAATGAAAATTTTACTTACAATTATATTTGGTATCATGACCAACAACACGGTCATTCTCATCCACCAAAATGCATCTGTAGAAAATTTGAATATGACAACATCATTAGCTGAGCAAGAACAAGAAATTAATGAATGATGAAGTATAACATGAAGCTTGAAAACTTAAAGAGAAGGAACAAAGGATGCAGCTATAATTTCACTCAGCACATAATTTGTAAAATAATATCAAACTGGATACAAAAGTTAACTACAGATAAATCCAAGCAGCAAACTAACATAAACCCTCCTCAAAAACCAAACTAGCATAATCAACAGTTCACTATTGTGTAAAACATTTCATACCCATTCATTTTTTGTTATTTACTTACATTTTTACCCATTTCCAGGCAATGTAAGCCTAATTTCTGTATCTTAATCACATATGTGAAAATAAATTATATACTCATCTTAATGCTGAAGCACTAACATAAATCAACTTTCGATCCTCAAACCGCACTTGTACATCCGAGAGCTAGTCTTCCCCCAAATTATTTGTATTTTAGAAACAACAATAAAATCAGCGTCACATGAATGGAAGGTTTCTAATGCAACATTCTCAAAAACCCAAAGAAATTATACAAGCACGGTTATGCCATGCTTTGATTGTTTCCTTTTGCATCATGAAGCATAATGCACTCCAATCTATATTTTTGTTAACAATTAATGACAAAATCAATGCCTTTGGATATACCAACTAATTGGCCAAAAATTTGAGTAATAGTTATCAAAATCAGTTCACAAACAAAAGCAATATATTTTCAAGACACATTCATAATCTAACTCTCCAGCTACATCCTAATACATCACCACTCCCTCTAAAAGAATGATAATATTGATTATTGAAGCCAACACCACCATATTAGCTTCACTACCATAATCTAAACCTCCAGCTTCATTCTAATACATCACCACTCCCTCAAAAGGAATGATACTATTGAAGCCAACACCACCTTGTTTGCTTCACGACTTCCATATAGCAAATCTCTGCCCAGGCTACCTTGGCGTCTGCCTGCTTTCCAATCCCTGATCATAGTTCGTTTACAACATAATTTTGAGGATCCCTTCTTAAATGCTAATCTAAACCCAGAAAGATTTTAGTCTAACAATATTGGCCTGCCTGTACATGACAAGAGTATACAGTATACACATGGTTCACCCACTCTATGAATTTCCCAAAACTACACTTAAAAGTTAATAATCACATTAGTCAAAGACATTCCGTTATTAATAAAATAAATAAGATCAGCCGAGTCATTTATTAACAACAAATGTGTCAAGTATTTTCTTGTAGTAATTTTGTATACCCTTTGTGAACCATATTAAGATAAAATGATTAATCAGACACTAGAGAGACTTGAAAAAAGTAAAATACTATGAGAAATCTCAAGAAGTAACTCAGTGGATTTCTAACCCTTCCCTTTTCCCAAGCAAACAAAAATAAAGGCTTAAATCTTCAAATTACTCAAGGAGCTAAAAACGAAAAACAATGAAAATACCAGTCATTTTGAATCTCAAATTTTAATGCCATTCTGGGTTCAGAAATCTGAAGAGGCACCTAAACTCAATTAGATAAATATACCAGTCACAGCTGAGTGGAAATTCTAATAAATATTTTTGTGGCAAACAATGAAAAATTTTAAATTTTAAAATGTCAAATAATTTGCAAGACAACACAACACCCATTTGAGATGCATTGTATTTTTCACTCAAACAAACACCCACATGTGTGCACGCACATACAAACACATGTTTCTATTGCAAAGTCAACCCTGCTAAAATCCACATATACATGTATATATGCATATTCATGTGTTTATGTATGTATATTTGATGTGACAAAACATGAAATGAATTGAGTTTTTAATCATGTGGAGACAAAAAATAGAATTGCAATGAAAAATGACAAGAATTAGTTCCGAATATCCACACACCAACAAAAACTCTGTTTGGTAGTCGAGAAAATGCGATTAGATTAAAACTTTTAAATCTTAGCTGAATCCAAATTCAATAAAACTCTTTTTTTCAGCTGACCCACCATTCATCACCTTTTCAATACCCAAAATCAAACCCATGATTTCATTTTTCTCAGAAACCAAACAGAGCACAAAAAGAAAAAAAAAAAAAAAAAAACATTTTCTTTCTCTGTTTCCCGCAATTTCCCAGCTTCCAAACAAAGGAGCGTAAATAAGGCAAAAGAGAAGGGGCAAAATGGGAAAGAAAAAGAATTACTCGTCTTCAAACATGAGGCGTCGCTGGACGGCGTCCATGCCAGCATCAGGCGCGTCCCCCATAGCGACTTGAAAAGTCGAGAATACCCTCGCGGTGAGAGGAGAGAGGCGGGGGAGCCTAAGGGCAAAAGCGGGAGAAGTAAAAAGATGAGAACTGAAACGCTTTGGAGGGAATATGAGTCTGGGGGCAGCACAAGCAGTAGAAGTAGTGGCCTTAAGAAGGTGTGGAGTCAGAGACATTTGTGACCTGTATTTCTCGGAGACACCGCCTTTGTTGAATGCAATTACTATTCACTCGCATTTTTTTAAGTAGCTTATTATATACATTTCTTCTTTTATGGTACAATTATTATAGCCTTGCTTGTTTTTTCCCTTGTTAAACTTTTTATTTGTCTCTCATTGGATTACTATCACCCACAATTTCCATGTGCCTCACATGTTACCATTTTCAACAATGCTAAATACATAAATTTTATTTTTATAATATTGGGTTAGTAAGTTTTTATTAGTTCTCATCTTATCCTACCACTTACTTCACTTTATTACAGGTTTGATACTTTAATATTATTGTTAAAAGTATTATACTCATAACTTTATTGTAGAATTTTTTTTTGTTTAATTGTGTATGTATTTTTATGATTAAATGAATGATTCTGATTTTTGTCTCATCATCGATATCTTAAATGAATAGAACAATAACATTAGTTAATATTTGTTTAAATGTTTGTGATACGTTCGAATTTGAAATCATGTACTTAATAATGAATGGATATTATTTTACGAATGTCCTAATTTTATGTAATACATAATTCTATGTTTTGGACACTTGTGACTTCATTCATTTTATAATTGATTAATATGATTTTATGATGTTCAAGGTGTAGTTATACAATAAAAAAAAAATCTTAATCACTCCTTTTCGACATGCTAATAGATACAATATTAATAGCTCTACTTACTCTATAATGGAAAGTTATTCAATACTCTCATAATATAATGAATGCATATTCTTTTATCTCATATGAATGATTGGTTCCATTATGAATTTCATTAAGGGACCCATCATTCATGTGAGGCAAGTGAATAGAGATTTATTATACTTCAAGAATAATGAATAATTACTCATAATGTAATTCTTTTTGTCATAAAGCATAATAAAATTGTCATTATTACTTCAAAAAATAGTCACTCTTTAAATTGTTTCAAAAGTCAATATATCCACTAATAAAAAAAAATAAAAAATAAAAAAAAAAGTCAATATATCCTTTTCATTAAACAAAGCAAAAAGAAGAAAAACTTTGTTTTGAGATTAAATTAAGAAAAAATGATAGTTTTGAAAGAAAAAAAAAATAGTTAAAAATTAGGATAAAATCCTACAAACATCCTTGAAGTTTAATGGCATAAAGTATCAAGATTTTTCGAAAATATTTAGGTTACCCCCTAAATTCAAACACCACTTAACATTGTTTATGCTTTTTTTTTTCTTCTAAGAAACTACAAATTTCACAATTGTTAAGGTTGTAAATTGTGATTGATTTATAATAAAGTGATGTTAGTATGAAAGTAGTGTTGCACTAATAACAATATATATATATTTTTTTTAAATAATGGGTCACACTAATTACAACATATGACGTCAATAACTGTGAAATTTGTTGTGTTTGTAACATTGTTTTAAAAATAAAAGTTATCGTTCACGTTTTTATTTATTTATTTAAGACCACAAATTAGGTTTGGGGAGAAAATACACAAATGGTGTTAAGTGAAGTATGCGCTTAGGGAGCAAATTTAATATATTTTAAAAGTTTAAATACACTGTTAGTCCTTAACATTTCAAGATTTTTATTTTATTAAAAGTAAATTATACTTTAAAAAATTAAGATTTTAAATTTTTTATAAAAATAAAAAAATTAATCCAAACGTTGTTTGCACTTGAGAAAATAACTTTCTCGAATTAAAAAATAAAAATGGATCGCAGTTGGTCGACTGACAGATAATTAAGCACGAACTGCAGCTATTTCTGACCAAAGAAAGCCAAGTAAAAGTTTGAAAATTCTCAACGTGGTACACGAGTCATTGTATTTAATTTTAATTTTAATTTTTTTTTGTATTTAATTTGTTTGGCAGCGACTCTTAAAAATAAAAATATATGATATAATTTATATTAACACAGTAATTTGTACATTATAAATTAAGGTGAAATAAGATAACTCCAATCATAACAATTTATATTAATGATTATAAAAAAATATTTTGTCACCAAAATTACTAAAAAAGAAAAAGAAAATAACATGACCCAGCGAAAAGATTGAAACAAATATTTTTTTTCTTTTTCTTTTTCTGGTTGGTTTCATGGTAAGCTCTAACTGTTGCCAAGTGTAAGACTTGAAAATATTGGTCTCTTCTTTTCTTCTTTTCTTTTTCTTTTTTTTGGTCTATTGAATTTGTGGATACAACTTACAAGTTAGTAAACTCTAATTTGCCACCTGCAAAGTTTGCCTTTTTTCAAGGTAATGATTTCGCTATTATTTTAAATAAAGTGACAGATTGGTTTCTTGCTAGCCTATAAGCTTACCAACCACGGATCTTGTAGGACACAGGTGTCCGTGTCACATAATAGATTTTACAATTGATCTGGACATATGGTGCATAAAACTGATAAAACTATGGTTGTTGACAAAGTATAGTCTATCGTGCTTAACACATGGTGAATGGAATTTTGATTTTTTTGAGGGCATAGATGATTGGGTTTGGTTGTTGACAAAGTATAGTCTATCGTGCTTAACACATGGTGAATGGAATTTTGATTTTTTTGAGGGCATAGATGATTGGGTTTGGTGGGTTTCAATCTATTTTTACTTTTTTTAGAGAGAAAGTGGGTTTGAACTTAATCAAAGAAAAGGGTTTTTTTCTTTTTTTAATATTTGGATTATTATATGGTTGTAGACCATATAAATCCGTTTCCCATGACATTTATACAGGACTCGATCCACACATTTCAAAAAAGTTGAGTCAAAATTAAGATAGAGGCATATGCCTACTTGGAAAGAGTCCAAGAGCTAAGACCTAACTAACAATTTCATTATTTAGCCAAAAAAAAAAAAACCTAACAATTTCATTTGTTTGTCAATTTTTTATTTTTTTTGCCAGCGCATCGATATTTGATTATTATGCCTTCATCCAAAAATGGACCATCAAGCCCAATTTTCATTGGTAAGCAGCTAGCCTAGGAATTGGGATTTTTTTTTTTTTTTTTTTTTTCCCTTGTAAAATTGGGTTGGGATTGTTTTACGCACAAATCTATTCTTAAATTTTGGGTTAAGTCCTAGTTTAATTTCTAAAATTTGAAAAGTTCATTTTCAATCTTCAAAAATTATGGACGTACACAGTTAATCATTTCATAGCTTTTTCGTTATAATTCTTGCTTACAAAACATGATTCGACAAAACCATATGACGCTCCGTTGTAATATTAGGTTTAAGGATTGAATAATTTAGTGTCTCGCAGTGTTGGTGGACTATCACTTTTATATAGACTCATTATTATTACTTCAAAATTGTGACTTTCTCATTTCAAATATGTCATACTTATCAAAGTCAAAGTACAAGTTTGGATGCAATTGACAAAGGACAAGTTGGTGTTGACTTTATATAATCAATAATAAGGTCTTCCCTTCAAATCTTCAATAATATACTGCTATGCCTATGACTCATATTGCAATCTTTTTTTTCTTTTTCTTTTCAAGTTTCGTAAGATATAATTCATCCAAGAAGATTGAAATGGTTATAATAATGTTTTATATAATATTGTAATAGTTAGCCTATTTACAATCTAACATCCGCATAAAGGATTATATTTATGTGGGAGGAATATGCAGTATACTATACTGGTGCATTGAATAATTCCACCAATCTAATCAATGACAAAGCTATAAAAAATTGTTTTAGGGACAAACTAAATATATCAACAAACAAAATTAATCTAAACAATAACCTATAACATATACATAAAGTATATATGTAACGTAATATATTATGAAACATATAAAAATGCCTAAATATATCTTAACATTTTATCTCCGCCTCTAACTTAAAGGGTTTTTTTTTTTCCCTTCCATAAGTAAGGTAATTTTGGCAAGGGAAAGGGAGAAAAAGTTTTGAACTAGTGATCTCTACCTCCACGGATGTACTTCATGAGACGTACGTGGTCCTGAAGAGTTAAGCCCCAGCCAATTGTGCTACCTGAAACTTGATTTCTTCTTAGTTATATTTCTTCCCAAAAGAAATGAAAAAATAGGCTGTAATTTTTAAGAAAACATTACCTCAATTTAAATTCTTCCAAAAAGAAATGAAAAACATTGATCAATGTGGGTTTCAGTGTTTAAAAATTCTTATTTTATTTTATTTTGTCCTTATTAATGTAATTTGACTTTCAAAAACATCTCTACTTCCAGATTACAGTGTAGCGAACCATTCAATAATGAAGAAGATGGTCCATTGAAGCCTATGCATGGTTTGTTTGTTTTTGCTGAATAATGCATGGTTGATGGTACGTAGTGCAGGATGCGAGTATGAATGGATCGAAAATGTCATTTTAAAGTTTCACACACACACACATATATATATATATTTAAAGTTAGAGATTTTATTAATATTCTTTAAATGTTAACTACATTATCTGCCAGAACAGCAGAAAAAACAAAGAGGTAATTCTTCTACCATACAACAATTTCAAAACAATTTTCAAATAGTTTTATTTAAATCTCAAAATTTGAAATAATTTTCATTTAAACCAACTATTCACACAATGTTTAATGGTTTTAACAAAATAATAATAATAAAAATTGTGATAGAAATTTTAAATGAAACATTTTGAGACTTTAAGGTTTAAATTGAATATACCCAAAACTCTTAGGTTTAAATTTTTTTTAAAAAAATTTAAGGTTAAATTAAAATTTAAAACACAACTAATACTCTAAGGTTTAAAATGTAATTTACTCTTTAATTTTTTTTTTTTTTTTTTTTTTTTTTTGTTGTCCCAGATTCTTAAATGGATTAGCTCATAATTTGGTCCGTTGGACATCCATTTGTTTGATTTGGGAACTCCAACCTATCATTTATCCCTTATTTGGCCATTGTGAATGATTCTTATAGCAAGTTTCCCCTAGTCTCTCTTTTGTTTTCTTTACTCACTAGAAGGGGTGGCAAAATCTACTAAAACCCATTAACCCACCAAAATCCATCCACTTATTATCCATCCAAACCCACCTATTTAATAAATGAGTCAATTGAGTATTGACCCAATTAGACCCAATTAAGACGCGTAATTGGGTTATTTATGGGTACCAAACAAATTATATAAAATATACCCAAACCCATATCTATTTATATACATAATTGGCATTTTGGTCATTTTGAAAAATTTGAGTCTATTTTTTTTTAAGTAAAAGAACTTTATTGATAATCAAAGAGATTATTACATAACAAAGCCCAGGACCCTACAAAAAGGATAGTAGAAAAACCCTACAAAAAGAGTGGAACAGAACCCTACACCGAGGGTTGTACAAAACCCTACAACGAGGGTAGCAAAAAAATACAAACAAAAAAAAAAAAACTAACAACAAAAACAAACAACATAATAAACACCAACAACAACACAAATACAACAGAAAATACAAGACTTGATAGTAATCCAGTAGTTGGGAAGAGCAGTAGCAACTGGGAATGTCCAATACGCCAGAAAGCTTGGAGTCATGGTTTCATCCGAGTAAGGATTTATGAACAAGAAGTCGAATCAGATTGTCCATGGCATCAGATGCCATGCGATTCGGGTTTTAGGGCTCTCCAAAGGGATGAGTTTTGACAAATATACCCCTAAGTTAGGGTGAGAAAAACTCGAGATGAACAGAGTCCCCAAACCCACTGCCAACAGAACATCCATGACCATTGAAGGTCTCGCCGCCTACTGAAAGATCCAAGACTTGTCTTCAAAGGAAAGAGAGCATCGAAGTCTTGAGCCACCTAAAGACTTCGGCGAACACCAAAAAGACCCGCACAAAAGATGGAGGGCAGAGTGGAAGGAAGGGAGTGGGGGGTGAGATGAAGGGGGAAGGGAGGTGGAAGGGGCTCACGGGATGGGGGGTAAGGGTCACAATGCCCAGATCGAACCGCCACTAGTCCCGATCTCCCTCCCACGGGGGAGAAGGTGGGTTGCACGACCCATTGAACGCAAGGAGGAGGTATCAGAAAAGGGGTGTTGTTGGCGATGGTTGGGGAAAAAAAAAAGAGAGGTGGGGGACGGCGACAAGGGAAAAAGGAAAAGAAGGGGGCGGCGGCTAGATATCTAAATATTTGTTAGCAGTATCTTTTGGAAGAAATGAGCGAGTTGAGTTTTACCAATAATAATTGGGTTAGGTTGGATATGGATAGTATTAGTAACTAGATTGTTAAATGGGATTTAAGCATCCAACCCATTTATACCCACCCAATTGCCATCTCTACTCACCAGCAATGCATTAAGTCAGTTTGATTTTACTTAAAATCTTAATTTATTTTTACCATGAATTTACATAAATTTTTTCAAAAGTTTTATACAATTTCATTAATTAACCTTTTACGGAACATCCCTGAAGATACACATTGGAGGAAAGCATGTGCTTCCTCTATCCAAATTTGACAATCACACAAATGTTTTGCATATCGAGCTAGAGCATCAGGTATCAGAGCACTCACAGTAGCCTTCCTATTTTTTTTGCCAATTGGGTTCTAAAAAACCCACTTTTGCTTGTTTAGCTAAAGCACTACTACACTAGACTCCCTATTTGAATTTTACTATTCTATTTTTTAATATATTTTTTTTTTCACAACTTCCAAAATACCAACTTTTCTCAATTTTTTTTCCACTCTCTCCCTCTTTCCCGTTCCCCTCTTTTTTTTTTTTTTTTTTCCCACCACCCACGTACACCTATTCTTTTTTTCTTTTTCTTTTTTTTCCCCACCACCCACGTATCCCCCCTCCCTTTCTTTTCTCTTCTCCCTTCCTTTTTTCTTTTTTCTTCTCCCCCACACCAGACTTCTTCTCCAGTTCGTCCCCGCCCCCTGCTTCTTTTCTTTCTTTTTTTTTTTCTTTTTTTTTTCTCTCTTTCTTTCTCCAATTCGTCCCCGCCCCTGCTTCTTCTTCTTTCTCTTTCTTTCTCAGTTCGTCCCCGCCTGTCTCTTTTCTTTTCTTTTTTTCTTTCTCTTTCTTTCTCCAGTTCCTCCCCCCCCCTCCCTCATTTTCTTCTTTCTTTCTTTCTTTCTCTCAGCGTTGCTTTTTTTTTTTTTTTTTTTTTTTTTTTTTTTTTTTTTTTTTTTTTTTTTTTTCGTTTTGAGATCTGTACTGTGTACTGTGTTTTTGTTGTGTATTGTGTTTTTGTTGTTCTTTTTTCAAATTTGTATTGTATTTTTGTTGTTGTTGTTGTTGGTGTTGTTTCCGTTATTTTTGGCGCCGGAGACAGAAAGCAAGAGAGAGAAAAAAATCATTATTTAATTCGGTGAGGAGTGAACAGTAGCTCCCTCGTTTGGGCGAGCTACTGTTCATCCGCTCCACTTATTCTCCCGTTTGAGGAGTCTGGTGTGAGCCATTTTCCTCTGTTTTTCCGACTTTTGGCTAGTTTTCAACGGAATGGAGAGACTACTGCGAGTGCTCTCACAACCCAATTCCAACTTTTTGTATATCCTCAATGACAAGTTGACAACACCATCATTTTTTATTTTCAAACCATTCCCAGTTGGAGGGCACCAACGAACCTGTAAAAGTGGAACCTGATTTGATTGTATAGTACCACAACCAACCACCTTAAACCAATCTAAATATGACAATATGCCATTTTCAACTGAAATTGTATCATTGAAATAGAAAATCAAAGTTTCATCACCTTTCTTAACCTAATCAGAATTTTTTTTTTTAAATGAATATTTCCCACTTAAACTTAAAATAATTGGAATATAATTTTTCTTTTTAACTCTGGTTAGTTAAGCATTAGTTTAAAAAAAAAAAAAAAAAAAGGGGAAGTGTTAATTATTTTGCAAATTTGGAAGTAGAGTGTCATTTTCCAAAAATAGGGTATAGCGACTAACAAGTCTAGTTTCCCCAAAAGAAGGGGATGTCAGCGTAATTTATCCTAAAATAAATAAAAAGTATGTGATGACTGTGTTCATTTTGTTATGTTTTGTAGTCTTTTTTATGCGGTTGTGGTCATGAAAGGCAATGGGGAATGGTGTTGGGAAGGATGAAGTCTCGTGAGTTTATTTTAGTCACTATCGTTGACGGTGCCAATGAGGTAGTGTCGTAGTGGTGCAATGAGTTTTGTTTTGGATAAAGTATTGTTTTCGTTTCTAAACTTTGTATAAAGTTTGATTTTCGTCATTAAACTTTAAAAAATTCGTTTTTCATTTCTAAACATGAATATACAATGTTGATTTGCACTTTTGAAAAAGACGAAATTCATGTTTAAAATGAACTTTTTCAAAATTTAAGGACGAAAAACGAACTTTATGTAAAGTTTTGAGACGAAAACAATACTCTACTTTTTTGTTTTTAGGCTATGTATATATATTTTTATTTGGGATTGCGCTGGGTTTTGGTCTTTTGCCCAATTGGGCTTAGGTGCTTTTTTGTCTGGGTATTGGTTTTGGTCCTTTTTTTTTTAGGTGTTGTTAGCCTCGGGTCAGGATTAAGTGTGGGTCAAGTATTAGTTTTGGTTGATGATGGGCTTTAGACTTCGTTTTGTCTTTTTTTTTTTTTTTTTTTTTTTTTTTTTTTTTTTTTTATGTTTTTTTTTTTAGTTTTAGGCTTTGGGTTAAGGCCTTATGGGTCCTTAAGTCCTTTGCTTCTTTTTACGTTGGTATCTTTTGTGGGTTATCATCTATATGTGGGCTTGGGTTAGGATCAGGTCCTCAAGTGTGGATCGGTTGGGTGTGGGGCTGAGTTGGACACGGGTCAGACCTAATTTGGTCCAAACAATTTTTTATTTTATTTAAAAAAAATAGATTTCTAATAATTTATACACAAATAATATATTTATTATATATATATTTTATATATATATATATATATATATTAATATATATATATATATATTATATATATATATATATATATATAATTTAAATAAAACATTTAAGACAGATTTAAAAAAAAATTAAACTTTGTAATAATTTTTTTAGAAACTTAAAGGCATATATCATTCCAAGCAAAACTGTTTTTTTTTTTTTTTTTTTAAAATTTCAAAGTCAGAAACATTTGTTGAAAGTGTTTTGAGAGTTGATGGAAAATTGGTAGAGGGTTTTGGATATTAAAACTTTAACGGTTTGTGAAATCTTGTGAGTTTTTTTTTTGTCCAAAACGACTTAAGTTTCTTTGTGCAATTTTACAAGTAGATTCTTATACAATACGTGACGCTATTTTCACGAAGTATGTTTAAAGCTCTGCAATACTTTTTGAATTCTTAACTTCTAATGTCAACCTTAAAAAAAAAAAAAAAAAAAAAAAGTTTAAAAAACTTAAAGAGCAAAAAGTGAAGAAAGTGAAGAAATTGTGAGGGGAGGAAAGGTATTCTAGTCCACGCAATACTCTTATCTCAATCACCGTAAACCATAGTAAACAAGCTTTTACATCTAAATAGTAATGCAAGGTTGTTACTCATCAAAAAAAAAAAATGCAAGGTTGTTAAAGTGTAGTGTATCCTAAAGTTGTGTCAACAATTATTTTTTAACTTGTAGAATCGATGATAGATTCTTGTTATGTGCATGCAAGAGTTGTTGAGGGTCCCACTTGTGCACTATTAAGTGGGTTATGTGGATGAGTAACATTAGGAGTCCACTAAAGCAAAATTAGGAGTTCAATAGTGTTTTATTTATTTATTTTATTTTTTATTTTTTATAGATGGAGTTCAATAGTGTTAGGTTGTTGGTATTATGAGTTCATGTATATGTTAATTGTTTTAAGAGTCTTTAGGAAAGTGGTTTGAATGGGTCTAATGTGACTCCTAGTTTTTAGCTACTCATGTCATTCTTTTTAGAATTTGCGGACAATGGATTGTTTTTTTTCTCTTTTTGTTTTGTAAGCTGAGTTCTATAAATGTTTTTAAGTTATTTTGAATAAAACCAACCATTGGATATCCATGGATGGCTAGGTGAGTAGAGTTCTCTTTCTCTAAAAATTTGGACCATGCACTTCAGGTGCCTTTTGGAAATTCACCACTCCTCCATTGCATGCTACAACTTCTAGTAGTCTTTGAGCCTTTTAGGAGGCTGAATTTTTTCGAAAAATCTTTATTTAGAGGTCATGATTTCCTTAATTGAATTCATTTATGGTTATGATTTTCTCATATAAATCCATATTTTATTTTAATTTCTTCGTTCACCAACCAAATCCATTTTTTATTTCTCTGAAAATTGTGAAGGTATCAATTCTTTTCCAATGAAATTCAATTGACCGTAAATTATGTGTGGGTTGAGCTGGAGTTTGATCATAAGGATTTGTTTTGTTTACTTCAACAAGTGGGTCCTTGTTTGGCTTTAGTAGGTAATTTGGTGGATGATATTGTTTTATCTAAGATTTACTTTGAGATTTTATGTTTTCTTTATGTCACAAAATTATGTAACAAGGCGATTTGTGCCTTGGTCACAGAGGCTGTGTCCTCATTGTCTTCCTAGGTGTAATTGGAAGATTGCCCTGATTGCATTATTTCATATGTACAATTTGATGCTATTCATTAAACTTGCTATCGTTTGTTTCTATTAAAAAAAAAAAAAGTGTGGCAAATAAAAGAAAGAGCATATACTACGTGACACATAAAAGACAATGTAGTTAAATTAACTTATGAATTTTATTGTTTTATCATTGTCGACATAGATTATTATCGTTGAAATAAGTTACTATAAAATTCTAATTCATATCATCACCCTGTAACCTTTGTCCCCTCTAAAATTTTCTAATTAGCCACTGCTTATGGACAAAATGTGATAAGATAGTTAGGTCCACCACTGCAAGTAAATGTGCTAGCTTGGTCATCATTGGGAGGGCTATCAGCTAGAGGACACCGTTCCTTGAAGAACTTAGAATACTTTGTGGGTTGACATTTCTGTGTAGTGCAACAGTATTGTGGCTGATTGAAAGCCTCACAAGCAGTCTTGCAAGCGATGACGCTTCCATTGGACCCTTTCACTGCCAATTCCGCTGGGCAAGCCGTGTTTATGTTGACTGGACAGCTTGAGGTTCCGCAAACACCAGACCCGCCTTGTGGGGCAACCGAAACGGGCAAGTTGAAGCCATCTACTAGGCTAACATCATAGAAATCTTGTCCACCTTTCTCTGCTATAAGAAATTCTACTATAGACGCTGGAATGCCATGACTATTGCCTTTGCACGCAACCTGACCTGAGCGACAATCAGCAGTAGCGCAAGTGAACTTTCCCAAGTTATCTTTGGAGCATTGGGTTCGGGCCCAGAACCGGCCAGTCCAAGGAACTTTGACATCCAGTAATGAGGTTGCTTTGGCTGCTAACTCAAATCCAGTATTTGGTAATTGAGGTTTTGGTGCTGCGGTAAGAGTTGCGGGCCAGACAGTGTAGGGACAGTTGTTTCTAAAAGTGATTGTAGCAGAGTGAGCACCTGATGAATAAAAGAGATTTCATTTCACGGTTAGATTTTATTTCTTGGACGTAATTGTATACATAATGTTACGTTATTTGAAATATTAAATACAACTTTATATTATAACAAATTAATGGAGAGAATCATTTTCTACGGAAATGTGAAAAGGACACTAAAAGGGATGAAACTCTTTGTTACTTGAACATGAAGAACAAATTCATATGTTGCATGCAACAAACTAACTTATTGTCATAAGAAAGAAAACAAAGGAATCTGTTCAGTGCGAAATGATTTTACAAAGTACAGTTTGTGACACAAGAGAAGAAGAACCCACTTACAATTATCCAAATCCAATTAAAGATGATCAATTATATAGATTATCTATCGAAAGAAAGAAATTAATACACGCACAAGGAAAAAGAATATTGACAAGAGAAGAAAAAATTACCGTTGAAATAAAGGAAGGCCAAGGTAAGGCCCAAGATCATTGCTGGAGTTCTCATTGTGAAGGTTTTAATTGATTTTATTTCTTTATACGATGAATGGATGTATATATATAGGCTAACTTCAGGAGTATTGTGTAATTGGGATGAAACTTATTGACTGTGGAAACCGGAAAGTCCTAATTAATGAAGTGGTGGTCCATATGGACTGCCTTTCCTACGGTCAATTATGGTGGCCCATGAATTCCATTGATGTCACTTATATATCATAATAAATAATATTTATTTTTTATTAGTGTTTAAAAACATATCAATTATATTTATAAAAATTTTGTAGTGAAATTTATAATATCTTTAATATTATTATAATTTCATATCAAGTGGGACACTGTGGGAGTAGCTAACCCACTTACAATTATCCAACTCCAACATTTTTTCCTGTGCTCTCTGTAGCACCTTTGCCCCTATCTCTTCCTGAAGGCTTGCCTATCCATAGGTTCTCCCAGCCTACTCTATCCTCCCTACACTACCCTTCACCACAGGTTCTTCCAGCCTACTCTATCCTCCCCACACTACCCTTCACCCAAGCTGTTACCTTTCCAATCCTACACGTTTCCTTGACATCCTATCTTGCATACCATACCCCCTTTTTTCCTGTAGCCACCAGTTTTTGTTGCATGTTTGAGAAATTTCTTCTTAAGCATGTTGCTTCACAAGATGCATCCATATATACCTGCAATGTAACGCCCGAAATTTTTAATTCAATAAATCCTTATTTAACTCGCAATAAGAAATTTTTAAAACAAATAAGTCTGGTTTCAAATCAAATCATAAGATAATTCAACTAGTCTCAAAAAATAGTCAAATAATCCAAACTCCACAAGATTAGATGGAACAAGACCTCAATTAAATCCTCACAAAAACAGTCTCTTTAAATCAAAACTTAGAATCCTCACAAAAGAGTTTCCTCAAGATTAACTAAATGCTGGAGATCTCAATAGAGTCCACCGGCAATAAATAATCACGTACTAGCAACCTTTCCTCACTATGGATATGAGCAGCTAATTTGAAAAATATAATTACAACGGGGATGAGCTAAAAGCCCAATAAGTGATATTCACATACTACCATCGAGGGGTAACAAAAGGAACTGGATTTATATGAAGCAAGGAGTAGATAAAATAATAACAGAGGTGGTTAACAATGAACTGGTAATTCCAGAATATTCTAATATAAGAATTTAAGTAATAAATGAGACATGATAGTTAGAGATACAAATTGGTTTGGAATATTATAAGCATAGCAGGGTATAATCACAATGTCATAAATACATAATTCAAGAAGCCATGTCCTGTGTATTGCCCCCGCAGGAAGGGTCACTCCCATGTATTGCCCCCATGGGTAGGGTCACTCAAAATTTGCTCAACATCCCATTCTCCACAACATCAATTTCATAATCTAGATTATGGCCCACGTATTGCCCCCATGGACGGGGTCACTGAATTTATTTCATGGCAAAGAATTCAATTAAGGGTGCGTATAACATGAACAATTCAGTTTGGCAAAATCAATAGCTCAAGAGTTATGTAAAAATAGTTTGATATTATAACGGTCACTAGCTGTCACAATACAATATGAAGGAAAGATCTCAATGGACTAAGAGCACTCAAGAAAGTATAAATTTATCAAGACAGGGACAATAATTATAGGGAATGTAAGGAGAGTAATGTGTAAAGTCCCACTTATCTCAATGAAAAAACCAATAAGTAAATATCACTTTGTGCTAGTTTCGTCACTGAAATCCTTGGAGTCTAAGTCAAAGAAACATAAAATTTTTAATAAGGACATATAAAATTCCAAATCTACACTATCACTTAACAGGATAAATACTATTAACCTCGAAGATCCGAATATTCATGGTATCCATTACAAATTTAACCTAATACCTAAAACTCATAGTTTAGAAGGTGATCCTCAAATATTCTGTAGCTAAATTTTGGTATCCTAAAGGTGCTAATACTCTACGTACATATATGTTTCCCACTAGGAATATATATTGAAGCCCATAGACAATATTACCCTTGAAATCTTAATATCAATTTTTGCATTATGATGATAGTCTTGATCAAGTTAAGAGTGAAATATGTAGGATTTTACAAGTACAAATTCGGATTGCATTATCATAACCATACCATGAATTAATAGTCCCATACCCCACCTACAATAACTTTATCAATACAATTGCATGAAAATCCTATACCCCACCACCTATAGATCATGTCAATGACTTACAACTCAATATATGTGGAGGGGAAATAATTTCGGTAACCAAATGGGAGCTCAATTCGGGGATTTAACTTAATCATGCAAATCCGTAGTTCGGTCACGGCCGAGCTACTCCGTTGTATTCGGTCAATGCCGAACCGTATACCTGTTCGGTTCACTAAATTAAAATATTGTTCGGCCATTGTTAAAAGAAGTCGGGATTATTTTGGATTGCAGCATTTAACGCATAAAATATCTAGGAGAATGAGCATTAAATGCATCTCCTGGTTTAAACACCAGTAAGCGGTTGTGATCTGATGTTTGCTTTATTATCCATCAATGCATAAAATATCCAGGGGAAAGGAGTATTAAGTACATCTTATATGTTAAAACCAGAACAGACTGTTGTGAAAGAGGATTAAAATCATTCATTAAGTTTGACAGAACTCGGGTTCTGGGAAAAATAAATCAGAACAAGTCACCTAAATATCTTTGGCTACTGGCAGTGCTAAGGTATTGGGAACAAGAATAACGAAATATCCTAAAAATATCCTATGTTAAAAGCAGGTATAAATAGAAGAGGAGGCAACAATTTATTGGTACATATAATTTCCCCAACCAAATTTCCTTTAGCTCTGTTTTCAGGTTCATTCGTATTTTTAAGTCCAGAAACTGACAAAGGCATCAGAGAGCTAAAGGCCAACCCCCACTGGGTTGACCAAGGTTCTAACGATTCCATTTGCGTGTTTTAGTTGATTTTCATTGCAGGATACACGAAATCTGTTCGGACAAATCTCTTGAGGTTCATTTTCTTATTTTCGGGTCAGCTTTTTAAGTTGTTACATTTTAAGTTCTTCCAATTGGTGTCGTCTGTAGGAAAAGCTTTCTTTAAGATAGAAGCCTGAAGACTTACGAGATTTGTTAGGATGTCTGGAGTACCGTCGTCCTCACGACGTCCCCACTCTGTGGTACAGCAAGAATCGAAGAGTTCTGCTAAAACAATCTCCTCTGAGACGTCATACAAGCCTTCATGGCGCACCGAGACATCATACAAGCCTTCATGGCACATCGAGGTATCGTACAAACTTTCTGATGAAGCCACTGCAGGAGGAGCGTCAGTAGTGGCCTCATCACAGCATACCGACCCTAACGGTAGATCGTTTGGGAGAACTGATCGATGGGCAACGTCAAAAGAACTTGGCTCACACAATTCCGACAGGGGAAATGCTCAGCGCAGCTTAAAGTATTCATCCACAGCATCACGGGCTGAAGACAGCGAGAGGATCATTTCTGAGCTACGCCGAGAAATCCGCAATCTAAGGCAAGAAGCGAGAGGTCGTTCCCCAGCAAAAGAAAGGCCGAGGAACAGGGTAAATGCTTTGAAGCGCAAAAAACCCCAAACATAATTCTGCGCGGTGAAAGGATATTTTCTGATCCAGTCTTCAGCCCAGTCAGTCAATCGGGCTGACTGACACCCCGACCAGTTCCTAGACAGCCCCTGGAGTCCGAAAGGCATTCACGATCTCGCCCAGCCTCTCCACATAGCCGAGAAGGGTCCGCAAACAAATAAGCAAACCTTTAGAAAAGCGACTGCTCGTCCGGGAGGGCAGCATGCAATCTGGAGCAAGCTCTTGAAAGGCCGAGGAAGTGGTAGGGTGTCCTCTCCTTTTTCCATGGAAAATAGAGAGGGTCGAAAAAACCCCTGAAAGATATAACAGCTTCGTTTCGGTATACAGGATTTTTCTGAGACCTCTTGCCAGTGGCCCACATAGGTCGTCAGGTATCTGAGCACCCCCCCAAGACCATGGCTTCCTATCTCGCTACAGTCCGACAAGGCCCCCTCATGATGTTGCGCCTCGCCTCTCCACATCAAGCCTTGGAGGGTCCGCAGTCGCACTGAGAAGCAAACCTTCAATCAAACTGCAGTAGACGAACAATCACTTCAGCATGGATCCATCTGATGGCTCTTGATCTGGTATCGTCCTCTCCTTTTTCCAGGAAAATAGAGAGGGTCAAACTACCTGAAAGATACACAGCTCCGCGTTTCGAAATATACAATGGCTGAATAGACCAGTGGCCCACATAGGTCGTTATCAGCAAAGCATGGCTTTATCTCGCTACAACAACCCCCTCATGTGTTGACTCTTCCCATCAAGCCTTGGAGAAGTCGCACTGAGATGGTTCAATCAACTCAGTAGACGAACAATCAGTTCATGGATCCAGATGGCTGAAGCGTTTGTGTCACGCTTTATCACCAACAGTCGAAAAACCAAGGAAATGGACGCCCTCCTCACCATGAAGCTCGAGGACAACGAGACTATCAAAGAATACCCAACTAGGTTTTGGGAGACATACAATGATATTGATGGGTGTGACGAAGAGGTGGCTGAGAGAACTTTCTGATAGAACTTTCAAGTATGCTGGGTATGCCTCAGACTGACACAGGCAGTTGCGTCAGTCTCTTACCAAGCATCCCCGCCCCAACTATGGGGAAACTAATGCATAGGATTAATCAATTCATTCAGGATTAATCAATTCATTCAGGTTGAGGAAGATGGTGGTGGAACCATATCGGCCCAGACAATTGCCCAACCCAAGGTTATCACACCAAAACCTTCGACTCGATCCAAAAACACTGCCAAAAGCCTGTCCACCCTATCAAATTTTGTGGTTCCCACTTTTCGGGCTTTCGAGACAGTTTTTAAGGAACCAATCTACAAACTCCTGGAGAAGATCAAGAGGGAACCTTTCTTTGTTTGGCCTCCAAAACTACTCGAAAACCCAGTCTTAAGGAATGAGAAACTCTATTGTACTTATCACAAGGACACAGGTCATATGACCGAAAATTGTCACATGTTGAAAGTTCATTTGGAAAAGTTGGTGTTACCAGGATATCTCAATTAGTATGTTGATGCGAACCTGACCAACAAGAAAGAACCAAGTCAGACAGCTCGGCAACCTCACTCTTCGGGCGTGGCATCGGCTGGGGTGATCCATTTCATTCACAATCCGCTATGTTCCACAATTTCATCTGGATCCTACAGATCCAAGATACAAAAAGCGGCCCACTTGAGAAAATCCTTCTCCATAATCAATTCCATTCATCCTGCCCCGATGTGTTCGATAAGTAAAGGAGCTGTGGAGCAGATAATCTCATTCTCGAACAGTGACCTGAAAGACATCCAGCTACCTCACAACGATTCCCTAGTAATCACTTTGAGGATAGGAAATTATGATGTCCAGAGGGTACTCATAGATTAGGGGAGCTTTGCAGAGGTGATGTATCAGGATCTATACACGAAGCTTGGCTTGGGAGAAGCCGACCTGACCAGTTTTACATCCCCCATATTCGGCTTCTCTGGGGAGCCAACTGTGTTGCTTGGGAAGACAGTCCTACCTGTTCTAGCCGGTCCGATCAACCTCTGAACAGAATTTATAGTGGTCAGAGCTTCCTCACCTTATAACGCCATAATGGGGCGAGAGTGGCTGCACAGAATGAGGACAATTCCATCCACCCTTCATCAAAAGATAAGATTCCCCACTAAAGACGGAGTCATGGAGCTGAATGCTGACTAGGTAGCGGTAAAACGATGCGTTTTGGCTGCGGTTAAACAAAGGGACAAGGCCGAAACCAAAATGCCAAAAGACAAAAGACTTATGACAATCACAGTCCTAGGAGCCTGAAGATGGAGAAATTGTTTTAACCGAACAGCTCGAATGGGTATTCTTCGACCCTTCTAATCCTGAGCTATTCTTTTTGATCGGTTCAAAATTATCTACCACGGATAGAGAGCAATTGCTTCAACTGTTGATGAGCAACCAGGACGTTTTCACTTGGTCAGTTTATGACGCTCTTGGGGTATCTCCTGACTTGGCATGTCATATCCTCAATATTTCGCCCGAACACAAACCGATAGCTCAGAAACGGCAAAAGTTGGCTCCAGAAAGAGCTGCTATAGTCCTTGAGGAGGTGGAACGTCTTCTGGAATCTGGGGCGATCCAAGAAGTTCAGTATCCGGTATGGTTATCAAACACGGTGGTGGTCAAAAAGAAGAATGGAAAATGGAGAGTTTGTATAGATTTTACTGATCTGAACAAGGCCTGCCTGAAAGACCCTTTCCCGCTTCCCCAAATTGATCAGTTGGTAGACTTAGCCTCGGGACATGCTCGGCTGAGTTTCCTGGATGCTTTTCAAGGCTATCATCAGATCCTAATGAGTGTTGCCGATTAAGAGAAGACAGCTTTCATTACACCAAGAGGGGCATACTGTTATAAGGTGATGCCATTTGGTTTGAAAAAT
>OU015770.1:33631257-33651601 GCA_907173295.1 Fagus sylvatica
GAATTCAAATAGTTGCTACTTCCAGTACTATTGACTAATGAAACATTTCATGTTTAATTTTCAATTAGGTGGCACATCAAAATGCCGTCTATTGTCAGTGGATCCATATGGATAATATCCGATACTGGTCTGGGGATGTCTATGTTTGCACTAGGTATTTCTCTCAAACTAATATAATCCTCAAGGTTTATGGAGACTTTGTTACTTGATTTATGGAGACTTCGTTACTTGATTTTGGCAGGTTTATTCATGGCTTTACAGCCAAAGATAATTGCTTGTGGAAAATCTGTAGCACTATACTCTATGGCTGTTCGGTTCCTGGTAGGCCCAGCTGTGATTGCTGTAACCTCTATAGCCACTGGTCTTCGCGGGGATCTTTTGCATGTTGCAATTGTTCAGGTGCACCACCCAAATCTCGTTTCAAATCATTTTTTTTTTCTTTGCTTGATCACTTATCCTTTTTTTTTTTTTTTTTTTTCATTCAATATAACTGTTTGATATGTGTTACCTCATGTCAAGTAACATTTTATTAAGGAAAGTCCTGCCATAAGTACATATAGATTAAGATTTAAGAAGCTAAGTCTAAAATATGCTAGCTTAACCATTAGCTAATTTGGAGCATCAATAAAGCTACAAACACAACATTTTCACAACAATTTTATAACAATATTGAAGTTTCAAGTTGTGAAAGATAAATAATAAAATGAAATAAGTAGTGGGTCCAGATGAGAACTAATAAAAACTTATCAACTCAATATTGTTATAAAATTATTGTGAAAATGTTATGTCTATAGCATTGTTCTTGTAGCATATATACTAGCTCTATAGCTTTTATAGTTTTCCAATTATACACTCCAGTTAATATAATCTTATTTTCTTGTATGCAGGCTACCCTTCCGCAAGCAATCGTTTCCTTTGTGTTTGCCAAGGAGTACAATGTTCATGCAGACATACTTAGCACTTCGTAAGTTTATCTGTCTCCCATTTTAAGAAAGATTCCCCACAGAATTAAAAAAGAAATTATTAATATCATTGAAAAAAGCTAGCATTTTTTTTTTGTCTGTATGCATGTATAAAATAAACTCAAATTTAATTCTCGTCATTCAAATTTCTCAGGGTTACCTTTGGAATGGTGGTTGCCTTGCCCATAGCAATTCTATACTATGTGCTTCTAGGCCTGTAAGGCTGTAACTTCCGGGATAGGAAAGAATATGGGAAGCTCAATTGTGTAAATCTAAGTCAAGCGTAGGTAGATGGACTGTGAAATTTATAAGAATAAATGCTTTTGGACCAAATGTGCAACATAAATATTGAATGAGGACCGTACGTGATTATAGTTTTCACTTGTATATAAGAATCGAAAAACGAGAAGTTCGAGGTTTTACAACTAATTATATACAAAATAGAAAATAATAAAGAGTAAATTTGTAAAAATGAGCTTCCTTGATTTTTTTTTTTTAAAACAAAAATATTAAATTGCAATTTACATTCTTAAAGTTTGGGATAATTTTGACTTTGTCCCTTACTGTTTCAAAATTTTGATCAGCACCCCTAGCATTTCATAGCATTTGTCCAAGTCATAATTTTTTTTTTATCCACATTAATATAAAATTTTTATTATTTTTTATTTATTCATAATTTCTCATTTTGTTTCTATTTTTCACGTATCGTCAAATAGATGATTGCCAAAAAAAAAAAAAACCTAGACACTTAAATGCATAATCAGAACAGACAAAACAACTTCTCCAATGCTATGAGGAGGCCAGAGATCCATGACTTTGTATTTTAAGATTGAATCCTTGAGAAGGAACTCCCAAGTTATTTAACAAGGGAAATGTAGCAGACCAGACATTATCAATAGAAGGTTTCTTATTGTATATTTGGAAGTTTGGAGGGAGAGGAGATCGTATGGGGGAAATGAGAGGAGAGGGGAGGGGATTGGTCATCCCTTCCTCTTGTTTGGATGTTTTAAAAATTATCTAGGGAGAATAGAATATATATCTCCCCTCTTTGTTTGAACGTTGTAGAGAGAGGAGAAGGGAGGAGAATAGTAATATAAATTGACAATTATGACCCTTATTTACTTATTTTAACGAAATAAATATAAATTGACATCATAAGGGTAAAATTGATAATTTACATCTATTTAAAATAAATGAAACTACTCCCTTCCCTCTCCAAATTCCCCTAATTTGAGGGAATTCAAAATGAAGGGTGTTAAGAGGATAATATACCCTTCCAAATCCCCTCAAACTCTTCCCCTCCTACTCTAAAAAATATCTAAATAAGGTTCATTAAACCATCTTCATCTCCATCCCTTCCATGTACTCTCCTCTACTCCTACCCCTTCACTCAAACACGTAGAATCATTTGTAATTCCTGAAAACAACATATGGCGATTTCATGAATGTGTCCAAAAACCATTTTCTAATGAGGAGGAAGGAAGAAGAATACCAAGTAACTGCCTTTGAGAGCTATAGTGTGAGGCTTCTTGGAAAACAAAGCCAAGGGAATGAGAAGCTTCAAGAAATAGGCAATGGAATGAGTGACACCACAATCATGCACAAGATGTCTCCCACCCATAAGAATTTCGGGAGGTTACTTCAATTTGCTATCGCTTTCGTTGATTTGGAGCTTGCAGTCGTCACAAAGCGTTTTGATCAAGCGAAGGAAGGAGACCTCGTGGGGGTAGAGGCCATACAGTGTGTCCTTGGTGCGAAATGTCCTCTATGAGAAAGGGAGTAGAGAAGACGGCGCAAATTTCATAGACATTGTGGTGATAAGTAAACTTTTGTTTGTCCTCAAAGGTTTAATTACACTTTTAGTTCTCAACGTTTCCTACATATTCTTAAAATAGTCCCTAACCTTTTAATATTTCATTTTACTTCATAACCTTTTATCGGTGTGTCATTTTAGTCTCAACCGTTAAGTGATGGATGAGAAAATCTGATTTGGCTAACGAAAGTATTAAAATAATAAACAATTGATGATGTGGGGACCAGGTGACAGTTTTTTCTTTTTAAAAAAACTAGAAAACCAAAGACATATTATATTAAAACATACGTGTGACACAACAACTGAGGACAAAAAGAAGATTTGCATCTGAATTCCCTTGAAAAAATTCATCTCCCTCTCGCAATCTTCATCTAAAATTCATGATGTCCCTAAATTGGCACCCATCATGGGAAATCCATCCATCACCAATCTCCATCACTGATGGATCATGTAGAGTAGAGATAAGGTTTGAACTTAAGATCAATAGTTCTGATACTATTATAAATTAGGATAAATTACACTAATATCCCTTTTTTTGGGGAAACTAGACTCGCTATACCATAATTTTGGGAAATAACACTCTGCTCCCAAATTTACAAAATAATTAACACTCTGCCCCTTTTTTCATTTTTTTGTTTATTTTTTATTAATTTTTTTTAACGAATGCCTAACTAACCAAAGTTAAAAATAAAAATTATATTCCAATTATTTTAAGTTTAAGTGGAGAATATTCCTTTAAAAATTGGGAAAAAGGGGGCTGAGTGTTAATTATTTTGCAAATTTGAAAGTGAAGTGTCATTTCCTCAAATTAAGGTGTAGCGAGTCTAGTTTTTCCAAAAGAAGGAATGGTTAGTGTAATTTACCTTATAAATTACTAACTATCCAAAAACTTTAAAATTTAATCTTTCAAAAATAATAAATTTAATGTTTAACTAATATTTTAACAATACTTGCTTCTATAAAACAGGCTAACAACACCCGTGTGAAGTGGAAACAATTATTTTATTTGTTAGCTAAAGGAGTTTAGCAATATTTATTCAAATCGCTAGATAAATTCTTTATACCTAACTCTCATTCTCAACGAAAAGAAAAATACTACTACATTAAGAAAAAAAAAAACGTGTGAATATATATAAAAATAAGTATAGACACACGAATAGATGTGTGTGTTCGTATGGTAGAAAGTAGAGAAAAGATGTAAGAAAACCTAATTTTCCAAAATAATGAAAAACAAAATAGTAGCCTATTGCTTAGCCTGCAAGTATTAAATTAACTATAAAAAGCAAACCACACACAAGCTCAGGTACCCTACAACGTAAACCCTAGCTCAATACGGAGGCTTTGAGGGTTTTTCCGTATTGGTCTTAATGGCAAAGAGCATGATGATGATGAAGATGGTTGTCACGCTATTAGTGATGATCTGTTGCCATGTTGATTCGGTGTCAGCGGGCTTTTCGTTGAGAGAGTATGGTGTTAAAAGTGGAGGTTCTTCTGGGCAAGAAGTATCATCCTATACACGTTTTGGGTTTTTCAAAGAAACTAATGACAAAAAAGAAGTCTATTACAGTGAATCCTATGGCGCCCCCGAAACAAGAAAATCTCCGCATTGTTGTAATTACCATGCACTAGACTCTTTCTCTTCTTCTTCTTATGGGGTTCAGGGTAAACCAAATTCTCTTCCTTCTCCCCCTCCTCCTCCGAGTATGGCTTGCTTGTTCTTTACGTTTATTGTCGGAGCAGCGCTTATTAAGGCCGGCACTGAGTATCTTCAGAGAGATTCTGTGATCATGCTTCAGGTTGATAATTAATGATTAATTGATTCCCTTTGAACAATTTAAAATTTTGCTTATAAACTCTTTGCTTAGTAATTATTTGATTGTGTATATTAAAAAACCATAGGTTGTTTTCGATGGTGTCACTCGTCGAATCCAGCGAGACCTTGACATTGTTTCAAAGACTAAGGGCGGCTTACACTGGTTATTATCAGGTATCTTTTTCTTCTCATTATTGTTTTAATTGCAAAGTCGATCCTTTTTTTATTTTTTAAAATTTTGTTTTTATTTAGTGGCTGCGACTACACGCTGCGTATATCGCCATCCGAAGTCTTGTTTTGCTGCTTACTCATCTGTAAGAAAAAAAATCTGTTTTCCCTCTGCTTTCTTTCTGCATCTTGACTTCGTTATAGTGTAACACGTTATAAAGTTACATTGTTCACAAGCCCAGCTAGATTGATTTTTCCAATATTCCTTTTGATCTGGTTCATACTCATATTTTGCATGCATGACTTCTGTTGGCTACTTTGTCTTAAAAGGTACACTGGCTATACTTTTTTATTTAATTTTTTAAGACGAAAAAAGATATTGAAGTTATAACACATCTTTAATTTATGAAGTATCTGCTAGCCAATTGTACCCAATTTGAAATCAAGGTAAAAAGATACAATGATATTGCAAAATTACAACTTGCATTGATCTCTCTCTCTCTCTTTCTCTCTCTCTCAACCATTATATATGTATTGATTTCTCAATTTATAATTCCTTTGAATTATTGAATAAATTGAGCGATCACATCTAACATAAGATTTGTTTGATGGACTTAGAGGACTTAGAGTTCTTCTCTTCTAGTATCTTTCTTTGCCCCTGTTTCTGTTCCATTTTTTGGTTAGCTAATTAAGAAGGAAAATACGAGGACAAGAAAAACTCTAATCTATATAACAAAATTTTGGGGAATAAGTTGCATATTTTGTATCACTAGCTGAATAATTATATTACATAATTACAAATTGATGTATCACTAATCATAAAAAAAAGTAATTAAGATTTTAAGATATTATTGTTATTTTATATTGAAATGACATCAATCACATCAATTGTCATGTCATGTTGTAGGTGTTTGTTGCAATATTAATAGTAATTTTATCATTTTCGTTTTCTTTTTTCAGCTATTGGAATTATGAATTTTTGATCCATATATGTTTCGGTCACATAATCTTTTACTTTGTACTCTCCATTTAGGTAAACAAGATTTGGAGGTTCGATGGAGGTTGGGAGAAATGTTTTGATCAAACATATCATCTTGAGCAAGAGAAAGTAAATGCGTGTGTCCCTGTATACGATTCGGGGCTAGGAGACAATAAATATGTCATTGTAAGTGTTTTCTTACATTGGTTTTATAGAAATTTATTATATTTTTTAATTTAATGGTTATAACATACAATAATAAGGAGTGAGGATTTGAACCGTAATGTTACTTTTTTAGGGATGTAACAAATTAAACCCTATAATTTCAAAAGTAACAAATTAAATTCCGAAGTTGAGAGAGAGAGAGAGAGAGTTGAAAAGTCTTTGACGAATCAACCGTTGTATTAAATTATCATCTTATATCCTCCATACTTGTAAAATATCAAAATGATTGGTGAATCAATAACATTTTCATAATAAAATTTTTAAATTCCAAATCTCTTTAATTTAAAAATTATACATAAAACATGAGTTTATAGAGAAGATAAGAAATAATATCTAATTAATTTTGTATGCGAGCAACGAAAATATGTAACCCAACGATTGTAATAATTCCTAAATATTGTATCCTGCATATGCAGGGGACCAGGGGTTATAAGCTAGTTTGATATTAAGACATCATTTTTTAAATAGTTTTTTGGATATATAAATGTCAAGCAATCCGCTGCAAATTTGATATATGGAGTTAATTTTTTGGCCTTTTTTAAGTGTTCTCATGCTCTTTTGTATTTCAGGTGACAATTTTGATTGCTGCTTCCGGGGTGCATAACTTGCCTGCCGTCAACGACTATTCAGATCTTGTTTCGGCCTTGGACTCTTTGACATCTATCAATTACAAATGCATTGAGGTAAAAGTTATGGTTGGAATTTTTTTTTCTTTTCTTTTATTTATAAATCTGTATCATGATTCATGATCTGACTTTTTGTTTCTGTATGTACCTAGGCCGTAAAGGTGTTGTGGACTAATCGAGACGACATTCGAGACCTCACATCTCTGAGAACCTTATAAAACTGATATGATTTTTATTTTTAGTTTTCCCAATTAGTAACAATTCTATGGGCTCTGACACCCATTTTAATGCTATAAAATGTTAAATGTTATGGATTCATCAACCTTGGCTTATTTCCTTTTTCTTTGGGAGGTTGATATCTTTTGTGCATTAAGTCTTCAATTTAATTCTTGTAATTAAAGAACTAGTCGCAAACCCGTGTCATGTACGAGCTATTGAAAATAAAATATAAATAAATATTATTATTTTCTTTTCGGTTGAATATGTCTTTTTTTTTTTTTTGTAGAAATACTTTGCATAAATTGAAACACAAAATAGAGTATTATCCAATAGAGATTGAAATCTTAAAAGAACACGATGTTGAGCAAATTGATTTTTAATTCGTAGATATTTTGGGTTCAAGATTAAGGAATTCTTTGTTTTTCTTCTTTTGTTGCTCCACACTATAATTTGATTTTATAGTCAATACATAATTCTTTTCATTCACCATAATTACAAATGTTATTGTGAGTCGCTTGCATCATCAATTCTTTGTTTTAATTAACATAATCATCATTGCCTTTACTTGATAAAGTTTTAACACAAACAATTTTTTGAAGTAGGTACTCATATAAGACTGATAATAGAACATGTCAAGAAACATATCACGATATGTATAAAGAAAATACAAAGAAAGATTCATTACATCCAAAATCCGTTTGCCACCCCAGTTTCACGAAGAAAAAGAATGTTTTTAAACAAAAACGTGAAAATCATGTGTTTGGCCCCATGATTTTAAAGTAATTGCGTTTTTTAAAACGTGAAAAACCCCTGTTTTAAAACTAGAGCAAGTACCCTGCTTTTTTGAAAACACCAAATTTAAGTCTCTTATCACGTTTTCGCACCGCACACTCTTATGGTCCAAATTCCTAAAATATCCTCAAACATTTGCCATTTGACCAAAATACCAGCGTAAAAATTGCACAAAATCCTCACTTTTGTGGTGGAGAATTTGTGGTGAACAAATTGCTACGCGATGAGGCGAAAGAGAGTAAATCAAGTGAAAAATAGAAAAGAGAAGAAAAAAGAAAACAAAGAGAAAGAAAGAGAAATACAGTATACTAACAGAGAAGACATTGAAATTGAAGGCTTGAAGCTTGAGGAGCTTGGTTTTGGTTTCGCTTTGGCTTCTGCGTGAGAAATTAGATCTAGTATTGTTTTGTCTTTTTTTCTTTAGTTTGTTTTTTAATAAAGTTTGACAATTGCTTGCCAGCTGCTTACCATTTTAAAGTTGCTAGTTGTTAATTACCATTTTTTTTTTTTTGGTTTTGTTTTGTTTTTTTAATAAGTTTTTTATAAGCATCTAGCAAGACCCTTGGGTACTGACACGGATAAGTGATGGGACCTTAAGAGTACAGTACATGAATTTCAATTTTTTATTTTTTTTTATCTGTTGTTAAGATAACCTTAAGATTATAATTAAGTATTTTTTAGTAATTTGCACCCGAAACAACAGTTTTAGATTAAAATTATCTAAACGCTCAATTGACAGAAACCGCACTTTTTAATAAGTTTTACCAAACGTTTAAATGTGATTTTCAAAATCATGTTTTCAAAACGCTCAGTTTAAAATCGCAATTTTTAAAAACGTACATTTTCAAACAGCTCACCCAAACGGACCCTAACAATGGGGAGGTCACTCAAATTTCAATAAAAGTGGAAGAACTACAAACAATGATCATATTAATACTCAACTACACCAAGGTACAATCCATTCCATATAACAGAAGAAGAGTTTTCTTAAGAATAAATACCTAGTCGCATAAAACCATAATAAAATTAGATAGGAATCATTTAAATAAAAAATATTGAACACTCAAATAATAAAATAAAACTCAAAATAGATTTTCAACACAAAAAAGCCTTCGAAGCCTTTTTTTTTTTGGTACCATGATACCATCACAACAAGCTTTTTAAAACCCTATAAACTGTAAAAAAAAATAAATAAATAAAAAATTAAAACATTCGTGAGATGACACATACCCACATGTTGATTTCTCCTTCTTGAGATCTTTGCTATGGTTTCGTGCTCATACTCCTCCTAAAGAATATTGTTGTTTCAAGAATACTTTGGTGGTGGCGTGTTATAGACATGCTTTGTTCTCCTAAAAAACGCGGTCATAGCCCTTAATTTGTATCAGGTAGAGTTAGGAAGAGAATTTGGGGCTTAGGGTCATGCGATATAAACTGCAACAAAAAAATTAATAAAAAATTAAATGATGAGGTGTAAAATTGCGAGGGCTCAAAAGCTTATATGACACAATATCATGAGATCAACCAAAAGTCGAAAAAGATTCGATTTTACATTATAATATAGATGTCTCTTTATAATGGAATTTAGATTTACATGTGCAATTTTTTTTATTAAGATTTTAATCTAGGATTTTCTTTTATTAATAAAAACTCTCTATTGGATATGACTGAGTCCAAAAGCAAGCATGGAGGGTTTTCTTGTGGAAGTATATAAAGGTTAATTCCTAGTCTCAGTCCAAGTCCAATACTTAGAGTTAATTTAGGGTTAGACTAAGGTTAGTCTCATTTTAATCACAATATTATATAGTAAAAATATAGTCGTCAAGGGTTTTAGTGTGTGGACGTAGGTCTTCATGACCAAACCATGATATCTATTTGCTTCCGCTCTCTCTATTCTCTACTATTATTACTTTCTATTTTTCTACATGGTATCAGAACCAGTCAGGTTTGCCCCCGGGTTGTTGGGTTGGCCCCACATTTAGTTCCAGCGAGTTTTCAACGTTGGGGGGAGTGTTGTCGAGTCCCACATCGCTGAGGTGCTCTTGGGTTGTGCACTTTATAAGTTATGATCAATCCTCCACTTACAAAAACTCTTTTAAGTGAAGTTAGACCCATTTGTCTTTCTTCTTGGTATTAGAGCCTCTTCGATCCTTGTTGATCTTGGCTATATGTTGCTGGTGAGTTTTCCGTCGCAAATTTTGGTTGAAAATCTATGCTGGTGTGTTTGGTGATTTTCAGAGGGTCTTGGCATAGCTAGTCTTTTTATTGTTGTCATTACTGTTTTTCTTAGTGGCTCCAGTGAAGTCTTTGTTATTCTCTGTGAGTCGGTGTTGTGAGGGCCTTTGTCGATTGTTTTGGTCCTTATTTTGCCCTTACCGTTGCATCTGGCTATATGTTGCTGGTGAGTTTTCCGTCGCAAATTGGTAGCATATTTGCATTTTTCGGTGTTCCAGTGAAGAAGAAGATCCTTGTTTGGTTGTAGGTGTTCACTATTCCTATTTCGGGATAAGAATTTTCTTATTTCGATTCTCAGATATCCTTATTCTGGAAGAGTGGCATGCTATCTTATGTCCCAAACAACCAAAGATTTGGTTTAGCTGACAATTTCTCGGCACCTACTAACCAAACTGCCACCTTTCGCGGCCGTTTGTCCACCCATGCGCCGATCGCCACCGAGGGATCCCATTTCGGCCAATATGGGTCGATTCATTAATATTTTGGCCTATTCTCTCTGTTTCGGCAGGTACAGTCCCAATTTAGGACAATTTTTGGCCGATCCATATCTCGTTCAACCAAATTTTGGTGGTATTAAGTGTTCTTGGTATGTGTTTTGCTCTTATGGATGGTCGTGAGTGTTGGTTGTTATTGCTACTTGTGGTTGGCATGTGAGTTTTTTTTTTTTTTTTTTGTGTTTCAAGAATTAAAAAAAAAAAAAACCTTTAAAGATTAAAAACTCACAGCCTGTTATAAAATGAAAGAGATAACAAGAGAAATAGAAGAAGAAAAAGAGGAGAAACTCTTTCTTAGAACTTTCTTATAATGCGGTCATCTACTTCCAGAGAGAATTCTCTTAAGGAATTCAAGAATTTCTTATAATTTCTTACATAACTGAAACCACATATATATAGTGATTCAAGAGTACTATTGACATAATAATTCATGTTACTATGCAAGTACTATTGCACAGTAACTGTCGGCAGCATCTTCTCAAATTATTGATAACGTAGCCTGATTGTTTGTGAATTATTTGAAACATGTGGGTGTTGTAGGACCCACCATAATTTGTAAAATTATGGTGGGTCCTACAACACCCACATGTTTCAAATAATTCACAAACAATCGTTTGTGAATTATCAGGTTGCGTTATCAATAATTTGAGAAGATGCTGCCGACAGTTACTATGCAAATAGTATTTGCATAGTAACATGAATTATTATGTGAATAGTATTCTTAAATCACTATATATATGTGGTTTCAGTTATACAAGAAATTATAAGAAATTCTTGAATTCCTTAAGAGAATTCTCTCTGGAAGTGGATGACCACATTATAAGAAAGTTCTAAGAAAGAGTTTCTCCTCTTTTTCTTCTTTATTTCTCTTGTTATCTCTTTCATTTTATAACACGTTATACAAAAAAAATTCAAGCAACAAGAACACTGCTACTGTTAGCTATTTTTTGAAAGGGGTTGTTGATCTTGGATCTATTTTGTGGGCTTGGTGTTTTCTGAAATTGATTATAAAAAAAAAAAAAAAAAAAATGCACCTCTCGCACCTTAAAATCCCCAACTACTTTGCTAAAGTCAAACAATCAAAGAGCTCTTATGATAACTGACCAAAATTAGAGAACTAAAATGATAACTTATCAAAGTTTGGGGTGTAATTTGAATTTTTAACAAAAACAAATACGAAATCTCCATCATATTTTTATTAAAATAAAAAGCGGTTATCCAGGTAATTGGTTCTACATAGAACAGATGACTGGTGGAGATTTTGCGGGTAAGGTATTGACCATTATTAAGATTGTGCAAACATACCAAAGCCAGAATTTACAATGGTGTAGCCTCCATCTACCACAAGATTATGTCCACTCACATATTTTGACTCATCACTTCCCAAATAGAGAGCAGCCTCAGCCACATCCTCTGGCTTGAGAACTTCACCCTTGAGGTTGGAATAAACACGGTAAACTCCATCATCATCCAGCTTAAAGAAATCCTTTGACAGGGGTGTAGCAACCAAATACGGTGACACACAATTCACACGAATGCCAAACTGTCCGAGCTCCACTGCTGTATTTCTCATTAATCCAAGCACGCCATGTTTTGAGCTTGTGTATCCATGTGATGCACCTCCTCCTATGGTTGAGCATACGCTAGCAGTTGTGATTATACTGCCTTTGCGAGCCGGGATCATCACACGGGCTGCATGTTTGGTACCAAGGAAAGCACCGACTAGGTTCACATTAACCACTTGCTCAAATTCAGCCTTGGTGTTGTCAAGGATGTTTGGTTTGGCTACTCCACCTATACCAGCGTTGTTCAACATAATGTCTAGCTTACCGTACTTGGAAACAGCATGGTTGACAGCATTTCCAATGTCTGTTTCCTTGGTGACATCACAATGGACAAAAGATGTGGATTGAGAATTTAGATCTTTGCATACAGAGTGACCCAAGTCATCTTGGATGTCTGCGATTACTACTTTAGCTCCATGTTTGGAGAAGAGTCTTGCAGTGGACTCACCAATGCCGCTAGCCCCACCAGTGATCAGTGCCACTTTTCCTTCTAGCCTGTCACATTTTTACATAATATTAACTCTCACTTTTATTAGTTGACATTTTAGATGGCACAACTACACAAGATATTTGTTACCTCTCCTAGGTGTTGCATGCAGTGTCCAACAAAACAAATAAAAATATTATTTAAGAAACAGTTTCATTAACATTATATATATATATATATATATTATATATATATATATATATATATATTATATTAATATTAATATATATATTTTATATATATATAATTTTAATTTGTTAAGTTATTCATAATTTTTTCTTAATATATACAATAGGATTTAAAATTTATTGGGTACATTTCACAGTAATTATTATTTATCATATGGTCAAGACAAATAACTTAAACTCACTTCAAAAAATATTATTCTCATAGAATCTCACATATTTGCAAACATGAAATGTGAGCAAGATAGCAAAATTGCCATACCTTCTTGCAGCAGCCGAGACTGATGAGAAACTTGCCATGGCCGACGGATTTCGAATGTCTTGGAAAAATGAAAATGAAACCCAAGGACAATCTTGTTTTGGTAATAAACCAAATTTTTCTGTAGACTCTCCTCTAAAGTAAGAAACTTATATAGAGCCAATGTCACACCCCTGCATTCCGAAGTGTCATAGTCAAGCACATGATTTTCCAAGTCTAATAACAGTGCTTCCCCCAATTGGGTTTAATTTTGCGATTTTGTTTAATAATGGTATTTTGCTCCACAACAACAGGGGGCCAAACAGGCTCTAAGTCAACCTATTAATTTGTGAAGTCTCAATGTTGAGATGCAGATAGATTAAAATCAGAGAAAATTTACAGTATTGTGTATGACCAATAGAATGAAAAAAGTTTATATAATATTTTCTTATTTTTAGATTTCTTGATATTATCTTACTATTTAAGGTTTGTACCTTGTCAATTATAGCGATTAGGTGGCAACTATTTGTAGCTTGAATTGCCACAACAAAATGTCCCTCCAATGACAATATATATATATATATATATATATATATATATATATACTAGTCGCAAACCTGTGCGATGCACAGGAAAATTATTGAAAATAAAATCTAAATTAATTTTGATTCCTTTTACTTCTTTTGTTGAATATGTTTTTTTTTTTTTTTTTTTTGTAGTTCAAAATGTTGTAGGCAAGATCGATAAAGAAACTTTACGAATTGGATTTAGGATAGATTCTACTTTTTGGTTTAAAAAAATAACTAAAAAAGTATTTACCATAGGATAATTAAAATTTAATATAACGTAATTTTTCTTTTGGCATAAGTTGAATATAATCCAATTTTTATAAAACACGATTCATGTTTATATTTACCATATGGATCATGTTTCCGTCCAAAAATAAAATAAATGATACTTAAAATAAGAAGAAGGACAAATAAATACATGGACACATGATTATATGATCAAACCTAAATAATTTTCATAACTCATTTCAAGCTCACATGGTTTCATTATAACAAATTCATCATCTTTCTCCATTGCCAGCAACAAAATTAAATGAAAAAAAAAAAAAAAAAACTCTAAAAATCTTGATGAAAATTGATAATTATGATTATTATTAAAAGATATTTATATTGTGTTTATATATGGAATAATATATTCTTATATTAAATAAAATATGATGTGTCAAAATTCTAATGGAAGGTTTAATAATAGAATAAAATTTAAATTCAATTAGAAAATATATATTAAAATAATGAGGTGTAAAATTGTGAGATTTCAAAAGCTTATGTGGCACAATATGATGAGGTCAACCAAAAGTCAAAAAAGTTTCGATTTTACATTATAGTATATATATATATATATATATATAAGCATAGAAAATAATAATAATAATAATAATTTCTTGCCGCCTATTTGTTAGAGAATCATTATGTGGCCGCATAAAAAAAGCAACCCAAAAAAAAAAATTTCTTGCCACATTTCTTTTTATCATTTCAATCATCTCCATCATTTTCTAAATGATTAATTATCATTTTGTTCATTAATCAATGACGTTTGTGTTAAAGTGGTCTTTAATTTTTCAAATGTGTTAATTTAGTCCTCAATCTTTTATCTTTATGAATGACGATTGCCTTTAAATAATCATGAAAAATATCAACTTGACTCACTACAAAAAACTTGGTCTATTTCAACGCATTTATTTCGAGGGTTCATTAAAAATGGTTGCAATAGCATATAATTTTGTGGGATAAGTATAGGGATGAAATATACAATTAATCTATTTCGACGGTCACTAATAGAACCGTTGAAATAAACATAAAAAAAATTATATTACTCACCTGTTTTGACGGTAACCTTCGGAATATGCATTTTTTTTAACTGAGCTATTTCAACGGCCAAAAATAGCTTCGAAATAAGCATGAAAAAAATAGACGCGCGCGAAGGATTTCTGAAAATGAAAACCCCTGAATAGCAACTTGAATGAAAACCCTGAATAGCAATTTGAATGAAAACCCCAGCAAAATGAAAACCCCAGCAAATGCAATCGTGAAATAGAAACTTCAAAACCCCCAAATCTTCAAAATCCCCAAATCTTCAAAACCCCCAAATCGTCACGCTCAAATTCTCGCACCAGACCTTGTCCTCGCTCCACGGCTCCACCTCTCATCACTCACTCCAATCAATTTCCAACAAAATGTAAGTTCCAACTTCGAACTCTTTTGATTTTCGTTCAGATTTTTTAGAGAGAGAGAGGTTTTCTCTCCGATTCCATTTCTTTCCTTTTCATATTCTCGAGAAAATGCTTGTTTGGCTCCCGATGCGTGAGAAACTCAGCCTGATTTGCTCGTCAATTAATCCTATTTTCGTAGAGATAAATGTCTGGTTTCTATATTCCAAGCTGAAATCTGTCTCAATTAAGCTTAATTCCTTTGCTAATTATCATTTGTGTGTGTGTGGGGAGAAAGTGTCTGTTTGGTTACTGATTGCTATAATGATATTATGTATTATGTTGTGGATTACCTATTTTACAATCCTCTGATTATATTTTTTTGTACTTCAGAATTTTTATAGATCCTGAATCATGATCAGGATTCATCTTGTGTGTTAGCTTCTAAAGAATTCTGAACTTTGGTATCAAATTTGTTTCAGGCTGGGGATGAGAATGTTACTTTGCCATATTGGTTGTCCAATGCGTCAGCACTTTTATGCCTCCTGCAGAGAAATTTAAGATCCAATGATTTTTTGACTACTACTCAGCGTTCTGCTGGGTCTTCGGGGTTAATCAGCAGGGTTGGGCATGTGAGTTTATCTCGAGAAACCTGACCTTTATTGCAAATTTTGAATTAACATAAGTACATATTCTTATATTAATATAAGTACATATTCTATATTGTATCTTTATTGTGTTATTTATCATCTAGGAAACGTAATACATTTTAATAGTTTTAAATTTGCATAGAATTCTTGTGATTAAGCATATATACAATAATATGAGGTGCATTTGATTTTTAGTTACATGTGTAGTGGTTTATTGTTTTATGATATATGGTGATCTTATCCATCTGATTTCAATAAAATCATCTGTATAATCATTTTTGGAAAGAAATTTAAGTATGCAAATTCTTTGGTCATTTGTTGTTTTTTGTATATTTGTTTATTCAATGGGACCTCCCAAATCCTAACATGACACAACTTTAGTAAATATGAATTAAAAAAAAAAAAACTTGGGGGATGGATGTGGGAGAAATGGTGGGTGGGAGGGAGGGAGGTGGTGTAATGATTGAGATATGTAAGGACGCTACAATTGATAGTGATGCAGGATGTGCAATGAAATATTTATTTTAATTTACTTTTATTTAATTTTAAAAGTCGTATTTTGGTCAATTGTATTTTATTTTAGGTATTATTACTTAATTTGGCTAATTTGTATTTTTGTTAATTTCCTAGAGTCAAGGTTATTTTCAATAATTGGGATCTTCCAAGTCAATTAGAATTAGGGTTTCCTAAGTCACTAGAAAAGGGTTTAGTTTTAGTAGTCGATATAAGCAAAGTATTGTACTTGTATGCAAACAGTTTGAAATAAGACTTCTCTTTGAAGTTTTCAATGGTCTGGTGTTGATTCCTAAAGGGTTGTTCTCTCGTACTTGGTGCTGATTTCAAGCAAGCCAAGATGTTGACTCCTAGGTTGTCTATCTTTTATTTTTCTGTTCTTCAATTTTTATTGTTGCATTGTTTTGGTTGTACCAAGTGTTGTGCGTCACTTAGATTTAAGTTATTGTAATTTTTTCTATTAAAATTGATATATGCCTATCAATCTAGTATTTGAAAAACTTTAGAGTTTTATGCTATACCATTATGTACATCTCATTCTATATTATTAAATCACGTAATACCTTGCCTTTCTGTAATTGTTGAATTTGGTCTGTGATTCATTTATTCACTTTGTATGAATTTGTTCTTCAATTTGATCTCTTATTGCCTTGACTAGTGCTTGCATAAAGATATGTGTGGTTCTGCCTTTTAATTTCTCTGTACTTTTGTGTTGTATATTACATCATCAAATGATTATTTTTTTATTTTTTTATGTGGGGGGGAGGGGGTGTGTGGTTTTTGCAGTCTTCTGCTGAGACATGAATGTTGCACATTTTCAAATGGGGAATATGTGAAATCTGGTCTTGCAGAATTGGAGAAATGGATAGTCAGTGCTACACAGGAGATAACTACAATCTCTATTTTGTAAGTTAATTGTTAGAGTGGTTGATTTCTATGCTTTTGGGTCCTGAATCTTTGTAAACTGTAGTTCGCAGGTACCTCTTGGCACGAGCTAAATTATATTAGACAAGCTGTTGGATTTCTGGTATAAGCCATAGCTGTTTTTGTTGGCATTTTTAAAGCTGTTACTTATAGGATTTACACTAAATGTATTACTGCTATTTATTTAGGTAATACACCAGAAGAGGAAAAAATCTTTGGATGAGATAAGACAGGATCTTTGTCCGGTATTATCTTTGCATATTGCTCATCTAAATTTGTTTACTCCACTTTTTGTCTTGTAAACCATTTTGGATTATGATTTAATTTATTGATGCTGTGATCTTTGGGGCAGGCGTTAACTGTTAGGCAAATCTATCGAATAAGTACCATGTACTGGGATGACAAATATGGTACTCAGAGTGTCAAATGAGGCAAGTTGCATTTTTAGTTCTAGTTCAGTAAATTTGGGTTGTATGTTATCCAATAGGTTTTAAATCTTATCGGGTTATCAGGTGGTTGCTCAAATGTTAATTTTCTATTCTATTTTCTTTGTTAGGAATAAATGTATAATATCCCTTGCATGTGCTACTTAATATTAATCTGCACTGTGATTTTGTTTCTGTTTTAGTTATGTGTTTTCCTTTGTTTCTGTGATTTGTGTGTTGCAGGTTGCAGAGGCATTGTTTGAGATCACCCTTACTAGATTTTCTGGGGATATTCTTCCAGCAACTGATGCAGGGATAGTTTTGTCAATTGCTGACAGGTGAAACTCTAATCATAAGTTCATTTACTTATTCCTTTCAGGCTCATTGGTTTCTAAAAAATTTAGGTCAAAATGCAATCTTGGTTCTTGAACTATGCATTAGATATGAACCTTATCCTACCTTCCCACCACAACACAAAAGATAATTTCTGATATGGCAAATGTCTTTTGTACATGTCTTTATAATGTTTATATGATATGTTAAGCCACATGGTGCTATCACAAAATCAGGATTTAGGGACCACAAATTTTTTCTATATATTTTACTTTTTTAAAATTTTAAATTCACTTGCCTTGATATATTCTGATTGTGAGACCCGCATGTGGCCTAACATGTCACACAAGTATTATTAAGGACTTGTGGAAAAGGTGTGTGCTACATTAGTGATTGCCATTCGCATAGTGACGAAGAGGTAGGGTAAGGGCAACATTGAGATGTTTTAAAACTTCTAGAAGTAAATTGGAACAATTGAGAGTTAAGGAACAAATTGAAATCTGATGCATCGTTTTAGGACCAACATTGTAGTTTGACCTAAAATTCAACTTTGGATAAATTAAATGTATACCATATGAGTTTATATATTTGCTCAAGGATGCTGAAAATTCATAATTAAAACTGATGAAAAGAGGGCTTAAAGTTCTCTCTCTCTCCTTTTTTGGGATATATTGTTATTAGTTATAGATGAAACTCACTTGAAACCATTTTCCTACATGTTTGACCTGTAGTGCATTTTGGGCAGATTAGATAGCATTGTTGGCTTATTTGCTTCTGGATTTCATTTTTGAATATCCTTAGGTTGTAATTTTTTATCTTGAGAGCTTTGATGGCTCAGGTATTTACTCATCCTCTGTACTTACTTTTGTCCTCTAATAACAACTTTGGAACGCTGCTGAAGTCCAACACATTAAAGTAGATGCCAGTACGATAGATGATTAAAGAAAGACCCTTCTAAGTCAACTGGATAGTTCCTAGGTTGCACTATAAATTCCAATGCTATGCAAGAAATGCAGGGTTTCTTTACTCTGTTTTGGTATGCCATGCCTTTCAATTACTTTGGATTTGAGTTGTCATCATGGTAAAAGAAATGGGACATGCTTGAAATTTGAACAGCTTTAGTGGTGGGCAGCCACAAAGTGACCAGAGGTTATGGCTCAAATTGCATCTGATTCCTCTGTATTCTGATTCTCTAAAGCATCTTTTTTTTTTTTTTTTGGTGGGGGGGGCATTTGGTTTTAGTCAGGTAAGAGAAGATTATTATATTGCATCAATTTGTTACTCGTAATCCATTTTCTGAGACTGGAGCAATTTCTGGTGGGTGTAAGTTATTTTATCTATTTATATTAACTCAATTATGGAGTTCATTGTTGGTAGAAAAGGATAGAAATCTTAACAAACTTATTCTGTCATACATCTTTTCATTTGCAAAAATGATTTGATTATTTGAGTAGGTTTCCTTTTTTCTTTACTTATTTATATTAACACCTCTTATATATGTTTTAGAGAATTTATTCAACAGAAAACAAGGAATTGTATCATTGGTCATACATCTTTTCATTTGGATTTCCTTTTTTCTTGTTTTACAGTGTCTATTTCAGTTTCTTATATCTGGCCTATAGTAAGAGTCAAACCTGAAACCCCTCCCCGTTCTGCTCTTGGTGCCTTCACTGCTGAGCTATGACAGCATTGACTGAGAGGCATAGTTTTAGTACCAATACTTCACAAAATTTTTGCCTGCTCGAAATGGTTTGTCTGAATACATTTATCTTGAACAAAGTGTAGGAAGCTTGATCAGTGACTGCAAATCTTAAAGTTGAATTTTTGTAGCTGAGTTTCCACTATGCTCATCTGGAAAATATAAGAGAACATGGGCACGCCACCTAAAATAAGTGTAATAAGAAAGATGAACTGAACCAAACTTCTCTTGCTAGGTAAATACTAATAACACCTATAGTAGATTGAACCAGAACCTTAATCTCCAACCCTTCTCTATGGGGACATGAGATTCCATTTGGTCCAAAGACCATTGGTAAGGAAACTACTCAAACTTGAAGTCATTACTATAAATTGAATTCGTAGGGTCTATACTGTTCAAGAGGTTACATCCATCTCCTACCTTAATCTGGTTTTGTTCCTGAAATTAATGTGCACTTTTTCTGATTTCCGAATAAACCTTTTGAAACAATTTTAAGATCTGTTTTTCTCATTTTTCTGATTGAAAAGGGAGATATGTGTGTTTTATACTCCCCAAGTTTACTTTGTTATATTCGAAAATGGTAATTTCGGGTAATATAAGATTCTTCTTCTTCTTTTTTTGGTTTATTTAACAAGACTATGTCAGATAATTTGTTTGACTTTAACATTATTATTTACTTTGTAATCCTATTTTTTTTAATAAAGAATCAAAGCATGTTATTTGAGGACATGTAATATACTCTGAAAAGACGATGAGTTCACTTTTTGGCATATTGGCTGTGATT
>OU015770.1:33651701-33692060 GCA_907173295.1 Fagus sylvatica
AAGAATTTGTTTTATTTTGACATTTTGCTCCATTACAAAAGTACACTAGTTTCCATAACCATAAATGGCTCCTCTGTTTGGCTCCTCTATTTTATAAATAGTTGAGGAATCTACATAACTCATGCATGTCCGTCCGGATAAGATCCTCTCCATTTCCATTTGGAAATCTCTCCATTTGTCCATTTCAGATTTTATTTCAGAATTTCACAAATCTAACGAGACATAGGTCATTTAAAATTTTAAAATGATGTGGCAGTCTGTACACTATTAGATCTGTGATATTTTTATCTGGACCATGAAATGGAGACTCTCCATTTTATTTCAAATGGAGAGGATCCTTATCCCGTCCCTTCAATAATAGCAATGGAAATAACTGGTTTTTGTACTAAATAGTAAATAGTGGTAAATTTTATTTTACTTAAAAAAAAAAGTAGTAAATTTTATTTTATTTTTTTGCTGAATTAAATAGTAGTAGTAAATATGGAATCATAATGGTTGGCAGTTGGCACGGGCAAATAGTTGGTTCATGTACCACGAGTGATTATTCAATTTTCAGAATACAATAAATGCATACTTTTTTCTCTCACATGAATGACAGGTCATACTGATTAAATTCATGTGAGATGAAGAAATACACATTTATTATGATTTTTATTACAAGAAGAAATACACATTTATTATGTTCCAAACATTGAATCCAGACATTGAATCAGGTCATACTGATTAAATTCATGTGAGAGGAGGAAGTACACATTTATTATGTTTCAAGAGTACTCCTAGACATTAAATCAGTAACTTTCAAACATTTTAATCAAATTTTTTAATGTTATTTGAATGGACTACTGGGTTAATTTTAATTGAACAATTGCAATTAAGAGTATTATTACAACAATATATTTTCATTATTATATGGGATCTCCATCCACAAAAAAGAGGCTTGCATATATTAGACCTCTTTTTCTAACATTGCCTTTCACAACGATCCTTATCTAAATTAGCTGGTATTCCAACCGTAGGCATAAGAGATCAACTTAAACTTTTCTTTTGCAAACAACCACCTATGACAAGTTGATTTCCTAATTAACATCTCTAGCTACATGATGAATTATAAATGAATTTCTCAAAACCCCCCTCTTAATTTGTAATTTGCACATTTTTTTTTTAATTGTTCAAACTTTTATGAGTAGCAACTTATGTGAAAATGTTTATTTTATTGGCTACTCATTCATTTGTATCGACATACTCCAATTGTATTTCGCTTTCTTGTACCAATTTTCTGATGAAATGATGACGAATTTTTAGTCATGCCAATAGCTAACTGCTAACATTTTGTCACATCGTTTCAATATGTTGCATGTATGTTTGAGAAATTTCTTCTTAACCATATTGCTTCACAAGATGCATCCATATATAGCTGCTACGTATTTGACTTTTGTTGAAGATAATGCCACGGTTTTTCTGCTTTTTTGATGACTAAGAAATGGTTTGTACCTACAAATTAAATAAGTAACCAAAAGTACTCTTATGGTCGTCAATTGGACCTACCCAGTTAATGTCTGTATATCCCATAAGTTTGCTATCTTTTTTATTTATTTTCAAATATTCGATGTCAAGTTTCTTAATACTAGATCGCGTAGAATTCGTTTAGCTGCTTTCAGGTGAAACTTGCTTGGCTCATTCATGAATGTGGAGATAAGACTATGTAGATACACAAGATAAGGTCAATATGTATCAGCTAAATTAAACTTCCATCTAAATTTCGAATGCAGTTTCTCTACGTCATCATTTGAATGCAGTTTCTCATTCAATATTGGAGTGGTCACTTGTTGATACCATATTTGGTCCGTCCCTAAATTTTGACAAAAAAATCAACATCTCATTCTATCTTAAAGATAATGATGTTTGGTATATATCATGTAATTTTATAAAATTAAACAATAATAAGAAGAAATCGGTTACAATAATAAACAAATAAAAACTCACAGTGAATGCAGAATGATATTTTTTGACAAGTAAAGTGAATTTAAAACTCTACTAAATGATATTTTTTAAATTAAAAAAAAAAAAAAAAAAAAAACTAAAAATCAAAATATGCATAAATATCAAGAAAATAGATGGGGTCCTCTAGAGTTATTATGATAACTCAACCATAGAATGCTTTAATCCGTACATTTTGAGAAGTAATTATCAATACTCTCATAACACTATAAATATGTATTCTCTTCACTTACATGAATGCCATTAATTAAATTCATAGTGGAGCCTAAGTACACATTTATTGTGTCCCAGAAATACTGAATAATTTTCCCATTTTGAAATTAGTGGATTAGATTTTTTTTCATATCATTAATAATTTAAGTAGATACCAAAATGATAATAGTCAACATTTCAATGACACAGTTAAATTTAATTTGTTTGTTTCAGAATGAATAGATAGGATATTAAGAAATATATGATGAAGTTACTCTGAAAACTATAGAGAATCTTAATCCCAATAAAAGTATCAACAATCACAATCAATTTGTATGTACGAACTGGAAAATTATAGAATACTCCGGGAGTACATTAAATGCGTACTCTCTCTTCTCACATAAGTGATAGGTCCCACCATGTATTTAATTAGCGGAACCCACTACTTATGTGAGAGGAGGGAGTACGCATTTAATGTACTCCCAGAGTATTCTATAATTACCCGTACAAACTAATGAATTATTGAAAAGTGTATTTTTGCTCTCAAAATTATGCATTGCACCGTATTACATTTTTTAACAAATGCGGACATTATATAGTTACGGATTTGTCATTTTAAGATTTGTCTCCACTACTCTTAACCTTTCTTGCCAAAAGAAGGATTATAAATGACTCCACTACAAAAAGCAAATTGTAATAGGTAGGGATTTGTCATTTTAAGATTTGTCTCTACTGCTCTTAACATTTCTTGCAAAAAGAAGGATTATCCCTTGGATAAGGCTAATTGCAATGACACTTTTGGATAAGGCCAATAGAATATAATAAATTATTCCTCCATATCAGGCCTATGCCTATTCCAAAATTAATAACAATAAAGCTACGAGCGCAACAAAAATCACAATATTTTTACAAAATTCGTCGCTCATTATTGTCATCGCTAGTAGTGAGGAGAAATTATTCAGTCCACCAGGTGAACAAGCCTAATGGTCCACCCACCCAATAATTAAATGCCATGTATTAAAATACATGACTCAACTACGCATTAAATAACAAACAAAAGTGAAAGACCAAAATATCCCCACCTTCCACCTCCAGCTCCTCCTCATAGCCTAACAACCACATCTCCATTTCCACCTTCACCGATTAAAGCAAAACAATGGCAGTGAAACCCATTGTGGTTCACTTGATACAAACATATTTACCTACATGACAATCAGTTTATTGCAAATAAAAGCTAAAACACTACTGCATATAATCACACCCTTTGAATCACTTTAACAATAATCTGATAATTAACACAAAACCCAAAACAAACATTTCAGTTTCAGGCAGCCATGGCGATCTGGCTGAGCTGGACAGTGGAGTTGACGGTGAGGGATACATAGTCGACGAGGCCGTCGACGGCGCATCCAAGAAAGTCAGATCTGGGGTTGAGGTTGGCCACGGTGGCAGGAGCAAAGGCTTTCACTCCGGCCAGATCACCATCTCCGACTACGATTGGGACAAGCAGAAAAATCTTCCTAAAATGGGAAGCTGCCAGAAAAATCTTCAATTATGGATCGTTTTATGAGGAAAAATAAAATTTTTTCTTATTCTTTTTTGGGTTTCGGTGTTGGAGAAATTTAGTGAAAGAATAATTTTTTTTTGTGAATTAATGTGAAAGTTGATTTATATAGAATTGAGGGAATGAATCCAATTTTTGAATTGTGTGTTGGCTCTATTGTTTTGGAAATGGTGTGAACAGAAGAAAAAAAAAAAGTGCTATGAATCCAATTTTCTTGGGTTTGGAGCGATGGTTGTAACCCAAAAATGGGTTTCACTGCCATTGTTTTGCTTTAATCGGTGAAGGTGGAAATGGAGATGTGGTTGTTAGGCTACGAGGAGGAGCTGGAGGTGGAAGGTGGGGATATTTTGGTCTTTCACTTTTGTTTGTTATTTAATGCGTAGTTGAGTCATGTATTTTAATACATGGCAGTTAATTATTGGGTGGGTGGACCATTAGGCTTGTTCACCTGGTGGACTGAATAATTTCTCAGCAGTGAGGCCCTCATATTCTCTCTCAAAGCTTATTGGTCTTTCATTGACTTAGATCCGTGTTTGGTACCTTACATATGTGAATCTCATTGATTATGTTGTAAAAAGTACCTAATTGTTATGAAAGTGAAAACATCAATTTTTGTCTATTTAAGTATTTAACTAGGTATGTTTTCTTCAATTAGATAAAAAGAATAATTTGAACACAGTTACTGTGCTCTGCTTGATTGTATTGGACAATGAGAAGATTTGTTCTTAGGGACATGGTGTAGATACCACATTTTATACCAACCAATATATGGAGTCTTCGGTCCCAATTATGAAGAAGCTCTAATCCATGTCAACATGATCAGCACCTTATGTAAGGCTCAATAGATAACCTTTTCGTGACTAAGGCCAAAAGAACCAACTCATCAGCCAGCCCATTTACCAATCTCACACCAAAGCGGCGTACACCACTTTTATATTAGAGTACGTCAGTGTGATAGTTAGGAACCCTAAAATCACTCAATTCCATATTTTGATTAATTCTTATCAACTAGCTTGGTCAAAATCCCCTCACCCCCACCGTTTTTCTATCTGCAATCATCTAGGATTGATATATAGTAAGTAAAAATTGCTTAGAGATAAAGAGTTGAGAATAGTAAATGGTAAGAAATAGTCTTTTGAGTGTTTGGCTATTTTCCGGTCTTTTATGACTAGAAAACAAGTCTATCTTTCACGAGATTCCCATTACCTCTATTATCACCCCACCCCCTCTTTAGGCCTAGTTACACCTGAAATCATCTATTGGTCATAACACATATAGCTACAATAGAGATTCAATTGGGAGACCGGTCAAATACTACTATACTAGCTTAAAGAAGTGAGGTATGAATCTTCTTCATGAACCATATTCCCATCCTTAATTTAATTTCCTTTTCTTTGTTGTTGTAATTTTCTCTTTAATTAGTTTCATTTAATTTATTTCGTTTCCTAGCACTCTAATTTATATTGGTAATTATTTTGTGTTTCATTTTCTGTATAAATTAAATATGTTCACCATGCACCCACGAGCCCCATTGCTGTGTTTATTTGAATTTTTAATGCCTTAATGAGTCTGTCTAAAGTGGTGTACGCCTGACTATTAGGGTGTAGACTGCTTCAATCTAATGTACACTTAATGTATTAGCGAATGCCCGATGTGTCCAGTTAAAAATTTAGTTATGCTCTTTCCTTTTTTTTGTTTGTTCTTGCTTTTTGAAATTTTTCTTTGAATGTCCATGGTGTACGCTTGAAGCTAGTGGGTTTCCCTGTGGGAAAAAGGAGCCTTTATATTAACTCCATGTTCTAAATAGTGAGCTTTTGTACTCCTTCAGTCAGATTAAATATTTGTTGTTTCAATGCTAAGATTTCACGTTGCTCTTATGATTGAACCACCAAAAGTGTTGTAACACCGACAATATTTTCACGTCCAACATCCACAGATCTAGTCTGAACCATATTAACTTTGGTCTAACGAAGAAAGAAAATAAAATTCTGACAGACACCGCCAACTAATGAAGCATTTGATTGTATGGTTGATCGATTGGATTGATGCATACCTAAAATAAAAAGGAATCAAAGTGGAACTGGTGCGGTACCGACCTAACTACTCTGATACTTAAGTCAGAGAGTTTGATAACAAGAAGAATTAATCTACTGAATATGATCTTGATTAGATTTCCTCCTTATATAATTTTATGAGTAATGCTAGAGACACAACTTATTTTACAACCAAATGCTTACAAACTGATGTGGCATCCAAGGTGGAGGTTGCCATGTCATTAAAATAATAATGAATTAATGATGGCTAAATTTAAGTGTTATATTTTAATGACATGGCAACCTCCACCTTGGATGCCACATCAGTTTGTAAGCATTTGGTTGTAAAATAAGTTGTGTCTCTAGCATTACTCTAATTTTATTTGTGGGACATTTCTTTGTTCTTAGCCACTTTCCATTATGGTTGTAAAAGCCTTAAATGGTGTGCATAAATGGTGTGTAAAAGCCTTAAATGGTGGCATTAGTTGAGAAATTATTCAGTCCACATGGTGAACCACTGTATTTGTCCACCATTCCATTAATTAAATGACATCTGTTAAAAATAGCCAAGTCAACCCTTAATCAGTTTTAATCAGCTAACCGGGGTTAACTAACGTTGGGTTAAAAATTAAAAACAATTTGTTACCATCACTACTATTCGAGCAGCTTTGCCGAGCCAGACGATTTGTCTTCTTCTTCTTCAACGCTAGGAATGCACAATGCCCATGGAAACTAATCAAGGTATGATCTTGCTCTTTCTTTTTCTTTTTCTTCTTCTTCTTCTTCTGCTCTTCTGCTCTGTTGCGGACAGTTTTTTTTTTCTGCGCTGCTTCCGTTTGCTTCTCTGTTCTGCTTCTCCTTCTTAGTCTTGTTATTTGCTAATATTATTATTGTGATAAAAATGTGATAAAATTGATGTTGTGGCAGATGAGTAGTCACATCCCAGCCTGTTTGAATAGTCAATAGTCTCTATTTTGTCTTTTTGTCTTTTTATTAATATAATCCCTTTCTTTTTACACTCTCTTCTGATACCTTTTATTTTTATATTAATATATTCATTTTCTTTAGTTATATATAATGTATAAACTAGTCAGTCTATTCACATTGATTTTTTCTCTGAAGTCAGATATTTCCAACGTAAATGAGTCTTGTTCCTAGAATCTTCATATTCAATTATAGAGAATTAACTCTTGAATTCCTATTTTATGGACAAACATGTTTTACTTTTTTTGCTCAGTAGACCATTTTTTTTTTGCCTTTAGTTTTTTATATAACTAGTCGCTAACCCGTGCGATGCACGTGATAGTTTAAGAAAAATTATATATATTTAATTCGCTCAAAAAAATCTTGAAAATGACTTAAGGTTATCGACCCACTCATAATATGACTACTATGAAATGATATTATATTTTAAATGAAATAAAAATTAAACGAAAAACTAAACAATTGCAAATCAATTATTTCAAAAATGGTAGAAAAACTAAAAATATATAATAAATCAATTCTTCCTCTATAATAGAATATAGATGCTAGTAGGAAAATATATCATTTAATACCATTTTGTTTACCCATTATTTTACTTAATGAAAAAATATATTCCTTTTCCCGAATAGTACATGTTACTCGTATTCTACATGAGCAAAACAAAGTTAAAATATAAGAGCGAAATGGGAAAACAATATGAAGAGAATACAATTTGTCTAAAAAAGTAAAGGAAAAAACTCATAACAAACATTAGGTATCATCCAAATAAGCTATAAACACCACGCCTCCCGCAAACTAAAGCAACTTTTATTCAAGCAGCAATGAACAAAAATACAACAACTACCAAAATGGCTATCACAACAATATCTAGAAAGGTCAAGTGATAAATTTTAAGGAATGTTGCATGATTTTTGCTCATTGGTTTACTCCTTGAATGGTTACGGCTTGAACTTTACTTGTTGGTATACCCAATTCAGTAGGCTAATATGTACGGATCAAAAAAAAAAAAAAAGTACGCTAATATGTTTGCTACTGATAAGCCATACTTGTTATGACTTATTAGGTGATTTTTATTTTTTATTTTCCTTTATATTCAGTAAGGCCTTTATAAGGTTGTTCAAAAACCTGAGCTTATAAACATAGTAGATGGTACAATGACCCTATTCTTTATATCACAAACACCCAAAAAACGCAACTGAAACTCTCTCAACTTTTGGATACAATGAAAATTCCATTACATAGGGAGGATCAAACCAAAATATCCTTTAAAAGCATAATTGAATGGAGGCAAACGTTTTTATACCACAATCACCAAAAAAGAAAAAAATGTGGCTGGAAGCCTGGAACTCTCTCAACTTTGAATACAAAGGAATTGTTATTACATATGGATGTTAACAAAGAAAAATTCCCTTAAATACAGAAATACACGAATCAAATGTTTTCCAGCAAAATAATCCAACCAAAAGAGAATGGTGAGAATGTCCTTGTAAGCTATTTGATGGAGAAGCATGGTTGTTGGAAGCTATTTGATCCAAATAAAATAATGGAGCCAAGATTAAACTACAAACAGCCAAGAAGTTTTGACATATATTTAGCACTAACTTTGATAAGAAATTTGCAAACCTATGAAATACAGAACAACCCCAAGATATAGACAGCCAAAGAAGGGGAATCATCATATGTTCCAATGGTGTCCGTTTAGAAACAAAACATCGAACACATATTGAGCAAATAATCATATGTCGTTCAAAACGCCCAAACGGTTCAATCTGTTTGTAACTAAAACAGTAGATTAAAAATAAAAATACAATTAGAAGTGAACTATAGAATTTTGTTTATTTATTTATTTATTTTTAAAAAGACCAAAAAGACCAACATGCTAATTATTTGGACTTACAGTTGCACATTTGTTGTTTGAAAGTTCTCTTGCTGTCGTATTTCGCTGCTTCTTTATATCTTGATCTATTTCATGATTCCCTGTACCTACAATCATGGAGATAGGCAAATAGCTTTCATATATAGAATAACATATCAGAAAACGAAATCAACTAATGCCATCTCTCTCTCTCTATGTTAACAAAGAAAAATTCCTTAATATAGAAATACACGAATCAAATGTTTTCCAGCAAAATAATCCAACCAAAAGAGAATGGTGAGAATGTCCTTGTAAGCTATTTGATGGAGAAGCATGGTTGTTGGAAGCTATTTGATCCAAATAAAATAATGGAGCCAAGATTAAACTACAAACAGCCAAGAAGTTTTGACATATATTTAGCACTAACTTTGATAAGAAATTTGCAAACCTATGAAATACAGAACAACCCCAAGATATAGACAGCCAAAGAAGGGGAATCATCATATGTTCCAATGGTGTCCGTTTAGAAACAAAACATCGAACACATATTGAGCAAATAATCATATGTCGTTCAAAACGCCCAAACGGTTCAATCTGTTTGTAACTAAAACAGTAGATTAAAAATAAAAATACAATTAGAAGTGAACTATAGAATTTTGTTTATTTATTTATTTATTTTTAAAAAGACCAAAAAGACCAACATGCTAATTATTTGGACTTACAGTTGCACATTTGTTGTTTGAAAGTTCTCTTGCTGTCGTATTTCGCTGCTTCTTTATATCTTGATCTATTTCATGATTCCCTGTACCTACAATCATGGAAATAGGCAAATAGCTTTCATATATAGAATAACATATCAGAAAACGAAATCAACTAATGCCATCTCTCTCTCTCTCTCTCTCTCTCTCTCTCTCTCTCTCTCTCTCTCTCTCTCTCTCTCTCTCTCTCTCTCTCTCTCTCTTTCTTTTAGCACAAACATAGGAATTTTTTTACCTCGATCTTATGCGTCAATCTGGTAAACAATGATTGAGGAAAAGTGAAATCAGAAAAAAGAAAATTAAATACACAACCTGTGTATACATCATTGAAACATTCTTATGAAATAAAACATTATATGATAAAAGAGCTTGCAATTTTTTATTGCTTAAAAGAAACTAAAAACAAAACACACACTAAAGGAGCCTGATTTTCCGGACTGATACTTTCCAGGAAAACTCTTTTGTGCAACCTTTGCTGCTCTAGTTAAGGATTTTTGGCCAAAACCTTATGCATAACAGCTACAATATTTGACAACAAAATTTGAGCTGAGAAACCTGAACAGTGGTCTCAATTTTTTGCAGACATAGTTAAATAAAAGAGAGAAAAAAAAAGGGATTGGGACTGGTAAGGAATGCGTTTAATGAGTACTAACAAAAAGTTTAACTGATACTTATCGTTTGTACTTTTGGACGTGTACCTGGCAGTAAAATGAAATTTCTGTAGTTTATATACTCTATACAAATATTGGGAGCTACTACAAAGCAATAATCATCTTATATTTTAGATTAACAAATTAACAGTTGTCCATTAAAAGTATTCCTGTTAAAATGCACCACTGAGACATAAAATGTACCACAATTTTATATTTGAACAATATTCTTCACAAGTAAAAGAAAAATTCAAAGTGCTAAGGGTTAGGCTACAAAGATTGGTTACATAGAAGACAAATGTCACTGGCCTGCTGAGAATGGGTCCACTTTGAAAAGAATGGAAAAACCTTCTTGTCATCCACAAATAATAAAAAACGATCCATGAATAAACGAAATGTGAAGCAATTTTGTCAAATAAACCATGAAGTTTACTTAAAACTAATGTAACAATGAGTGAGACATTTTGTCAAACACATAATGTGCATGTTCCAAAATGAGAATGAAAAGAAAGCATTGCTACATGAATCCACCAAAATTACACCCAAGACAAACTCCACATCTGAAGCACATTACAACTGAACAAATAATCAACTATTTTAAGTTGGCAAGATTGAAGAAAAAATCCTAAAACTGAGAAATTTCAACAACAAAAAAAGAAAAGAAAAATCAACATTAGATATTGTTAAACTTGGAATTGTAGAGAAGAAATTTTGGTTTGAACTGTAGTGATAGTTGAAAACTGAAATAGACATACCCAAACTCTTAAACCAATAGTACTCAAATTCATCCGAGTGAGAGGATGCAAAACATGAAGAGAGAAAGGGAGTCAGCCTCGGGTGGAGAGAGATAGTCCCAAAAAAATGCTATTGATCTGAAGCGAATTTATTGAGATTGGGGTCCGGATAGTTCTTCGTCGTCATCACCGAGACCAACATCGAGCCTAGCCATGGTCTTGAAGAGCTTGAGAAGTACGTGCTGAACTGGCAAGCAGTGCTGCTCCCCCTCTTCTCAGTGGTCTTCCATGATGTGGATTGTGGTGAAGGTGAGGGAAGAGGGACAGAGGACTTGAATTATATACTACTCTAAATCAGATAAAATGAAGAGTTTCGGAAGAAGAAGAGACCAGAAAAGTGAGAACTGAATAGTGGGTATTGACCGTGCATGTAACGGATGGTGGGGAATCTTAGGGGTTGTTAGAAATTGGACGAAAAAGAAAGGGAAAACAACGTGGAATTGAAGGAAAGACTGTTACAGGAATAACTGTGTAATTGCCTAATTGAAGAAGAGGGTGGACGTAGAGAGTCTGAACGTGTGTGAGAGAGAGTGGAAGAACATAAGATAGAAGAGCCAATATGATGAGAGAGAGATGCTGTAACAGTCAAAGGAAGGAAGAGCCGCACCTGAAACAGAGGGAGAGAGAGAGAGAAACGTAAAGTAGAGAGAGAGTGGAGAACGTGTGTGAGAGAAATAAGGGGTTAACGGCTGAATGAGGGGGTAAGGGAGAGAGAGAGGCGCACTTGAAACTGAAACTGAAACAGGGAGAGAGACAGACGTGAAGGAGGGAGGGAGACGTGAAACAGAGAGAGAGTGGAGAGGAAAAAAAATTAGATTTTTGTGGGTACAGAGGTGCTGACGTGGCAGATGTTTGAAGGAGGGCAAACACTTTCTCTCTGCTTCACCTTTTAATTTATATTATAGATATGGTTTAATATTTTCTTTTCAAATGTTAACAGTCATTGATATTGAAAGTCGTGACATAGGCAACAACGATGGACAAAATATGCGAAGAAAGAAAGTGTCTTGTACAATCCAGCAGAATCGTCTCATATGAATAATGAGATGTCAGTGACAGTGCGTCGCAATGAATTAATGCGCTCAGTTTATGACATATTTAGCAGAAGTGCAGAGACAACTCGATATACTGAAATGTGCAAAAAAAAAGTGAAGGAGCTGGTAGAATATATTGAAAAGGATATGGCAAATTCAAATATGGAGAGAGTCGGTAATGCTAACGTTGATGTTGATGCTAACGTTGATAGTGATGGTTTAATGAAGTGCTCACACAATGACTTGCCAATATTGGATCCGCCATGTGTGCGAGAAAAAGGAGTTACAAATGCAAGAATCAGAAGCCATTTGGAGAAGCGTAAAAGGAGGGTACCAAAAGATGTTACCAAATCAAGTAAGCATTATTTAGATATTTGAAATGCTACTTTATTTAGATATTGAAATGCTAGTAGTATGGTTAACATTAACCAAAAATGCTAATATGATTTATTCATTTACCATATGCGTGTTGATATTTTATTTGTTATGACTATTATTTATATTTGCCTTTGTTTTAGAAAAAATCACAAATGGAAAACCTTCAAAAACCTTACACCAGGCACCACAAGGTGCAGGTTCTTGCCAGCATATTAGCACTCCTGTGGATGTAACCACTTCAGGTAACAATTGTTTTAATTTAATGTTTTAAACATTAAAATTTATCAGTTGACATATGTTTTGCTAATGGAATTTATATTTACCCATCTTTTCTTTTGGAATAAATAACAACTAAAGAACTGTCACAAAATATAGCCCATGCACAACAGGATACAAATTATTGTGATGGAATTCTACCTAAAGGTGTGAATATTAGTAATCAAGTATGTTCTTCCTTTACCTCACTTCATTGCTAATTTATATACTTTATGTTGGATGTATGTATTAAAATGGTGTAGTTATTTTATAGATATTTTCTTCCATGAGCATGCCACAAATCAGTGTTTTGAACCATTTCCAACAATTAAATCAGGTATATACAAAATATAGATCATTCATTTATGCAATGGTGGTTCTTTAAGTATATAATTTAATTTTTTGGATTATTTGGGGTGTAGAATCCCTTTTTTACATGGAATGGTGGTTCTTCAAATGTTCGTTTTACAAGTATGCTTCAAAATAATGAACAAGTTCATCATTTGACTCAGGTAATATTTGTTTCTTAATTTGTGATATTTCATTAATTTTTATTATTCTGTTGGTATTAGAACATGACAAACACATATATATTAATTTGTGCAGGATTCTTTCAACTATATGCAATTAAATCATAAGAAAGAGTGATTCATTTTGGAATATTATTAACATGGAAGGTAAAGGGAATATCTCTAAATTTAATTGTTTATTGTTCTTATATGCAAATGTATATAATTTTAACTATTTTGATTCTTTTGATTTATTTTGCTTGTAGGTCCTTACTTATGATTAGATTTGAGGCTAATTGATGTTACCAAGCTTGTGAAGAGGCTAATTGATGTTACCAAGTTGTGTGAAGCTATTGTCTCCGGTTTCAACTGTTATTGTGAAGACCAAAGAAAGTTGTCATTGCTATTGTTTTTGGTTTCAACTGTTATTGAAGAGCAGTGAATGAAAATTGTATTTGAATTAGCTACTCCTCATGTTATTCTCTTGTATTTTTGTTTTTGTTTTTATGATAAACATCAACTTTACATACAGGATGTTGACAAGACGAATTTGAATTAGCTACTCCTCAAGTAATATATTTCTTTTGTTCTTTTCTCCTACTTACAATTTTTCTTTAAAATATCATAGTTCATATGTTTTGAGTATAAGCAAATTTCAAATTTGGAGATAATACATGTGGCATGTTAATGCCGAAAAGGACAATTTAAGTAGCCCAATTTTAAAGTTTTCTGCTACTAATTGAATACAGAGACATGAATCAATTGAAGTAGGCAAATATTGCATTTATAATCCCTTTCTGTTCAAGTGTTTGATATCATACATTCCTTCCATAAACAGCTAAAAAACATGATAATTCATAGTACTGATAATTCTACATTCCAAGCCAAAATTGAGAGTAGCAAACATTTCTGTAAATTTTTTTTTTTTATGAAAACCCACACATAGTACACATGGGGCCCTAAAAGGCTCTAATATACAGTAAACAATGGCACCCTAAAAGGATCTATGATCCTATATACAAATGGGATACCCCATTAACCACAATCACTTGGAGCAGGAAATAGACAGCAGATGTCTCAAACTGCCTAATTGTGATTTGTGACCATTACATAGAGCTACAGGATTAACCCCCAATGTGCAGCACCAAATCCTATTAACAGAGCCTTGAACTTTGCTTAAGCTCTCCATTCTGCCCTTGACATCTTTCCTTATATCTCTGACAATTTGTTCTTCAGCCCACCAAGCTAGCTTGCAGATAGCCATTCTAAATCTATTTCCTTTGAAATTCTTGGTAGCCCATTCAACTAGATTCAACCAGCAGCATTCAGTATCTGAGATCAAGCAAAGATTCATATTCGTCAGATTCTTTGGTGAAAGAGCAAAGGAAAAAAAGATGGTCTCTGGTTTATATGCAAACATTCCATTTATCCACAAACACTCTCTTTGCAGATCAATTACCATATCTAATTTTCTTAAAAATCATACAAATTCATTTCCTCCACAGAAAATAAAAAATAAAATCCAGAGGAAAGAAATCATCATTTTTCCCACAAACCTCCAAACTAGAAAAAATTCTCTTCAAGTCAAGTCAGACTAAGACTTGGAAATTCTCTATAATTGAATATGAAGATTCTAGGAACAAGACTCATTTACGTTGGAAATATCTGACTTCAGAGAAAAAATCAATGTGAATAGACTGACTAGTTTATACATTATATATAACTAAAGAAAATGAATATATTAATATAAAAATAAAAGGTATCAGAAGAGAGTGTAAAAAGAAAGGGATTATATTAATAAAAAGACAAAAAGACAAAATAGAGACTATTGACTATTCAAACAGGCTGGGATGTGACTACTCATCTGCCACAACATCAATCTTATCACATTTTTATCACAATAATAACATTAGCAAATAACAAGACTAAGAAGGAGAAGCAGAACAGAGAAGCAAACGGAAGCAGCGCAGAAAAAAAAAACTGTCCGCAACAGAGCAGAAGAGCAGAAGAAGAAGAAGAAGAAAAAGAAAAAGAAAGAGCAAGATCATACCTTGATTAGTTTCCATGGGGATTGTGCATTCCTAGCGTTGAAGAAGAAGAAGACAAATCGTCTGGCTCGGCAAAGCTGCTCGAATAGTAGTGACGGTAACAAATTGTTTTTAATTTTTAACCCAACGTTAGTTAACCCCGGTTAGCTGATTAAAACTGATTAAGGGCTGACTTGGTTATTTTTAACAGATGTCATTTAACTAATGGAATGGTGGACAAATACAGTGGTTCACCGGGTGGACTGAATAATTTCTCGCATTAGTGACCTCTTAATTGTGGTATGTTCTTATTCTCCGCATCAATATATAGCATTTTGACACTAAAAAAAACTTGCAAAATAACTTGAAATTATTCAGAGATACATACAGATTAATGAAGATATGAATTTTTTTTTTGACAATAAAGCATCACTTGATGTTCATGGGATGGATCTTTTAGTACCCAAATAAGTGTCATATGCAATTTATTTGATTTTTTCATTACTTTTTGTAAATAATGACTCTTTGAGAGAGAAAATTGAAACACTTTAAATAAACTAGAGTTTTAATTGATACTTTTTTAAATGTATAGTTTAATTTAAAATCACTCCAAGCTATAGGGCCTATTTGGCTCATCATTTTTAAAAAATATGTTATCAAAATGGGAAAAACTAGTTTTGAAAATTATTTTTCAAAACATGTATTTGATATGTATTAAAATGAAATACAAATAAAATCTGTTTGGCAAAACGCTTCAACAAAATGTTTTTGACAAAACTTCCTTCATCACACACAACATAGTAGTCACAACCCATAATTGGCAAAGATCCTTATACCTAATCACATTCCATTGCAAATTTACACACCCCAACCAATAAACCCCAACAAATCCGTAACAAACCATTCATAATCCATGGCAAATCCATAACAAAATCTCAAATTGAAGAAAATCTGTTAAAAAAAAAAAAACCTAGAGTTGTGTTTACCCGTTATGCAATGTTGGCACTAGGTCGCCATCACAATTGCTTTGTCGATTCAAGCTCTAACTCCCCTTTCAAGCTCCGCTCCCTTAAGTCGAAGCTCATCAACTTGAATACAACGAAGCTGGTCGACCCACACGTGTGATTAAGGCTCCGTTTGTTTCAACGTAAAACATTCTCCACCGTAAAATGTTTGTAAATGTAAATGATTTCAGGAAAAATGATTGTTTTTCCAGTGTTTGTTTGCATTTCGGAAAATAGTCTGAAAATATTTTACAGTGTTTGGAGCAACGTAAAATGAAAAAAAAAAAAAAAAATTCAGAAACAGCAAACCCACTGCAAGTGCATATCCACCACCGCAGTCCACCGCAAACCACCATAAACAGACCCACAAAGCCACCATCACAGCAAAGCCACCATCACACAAACCCACCATCACAGACCCATAAACCCAGCAAACCCCCGGCGCCGCCATCAACCAAGAGCTCTGATCCGAGCTCGAGTCCCACCGCGCCGCCCTCAACCACGAGCTCCGATCCAAGCTCGAGTCCCACCGCGCCGCCCTCAACCACGAGCTCACCGACCGCCTCGTCGGGTCTGGATCTGGGGCGGCAGAGAGAAGGAGCAGAGACAGAGAGCGCCGGGTCCGGCTCGGGGTGGGGGGGTTGTGCGAGGAAAGGCCGGCTCGGGGTGGCTCGGCAAATTTGGGCAGAGAGCAAAGGCAGAAAGCAGAGGCAGAGAAGGTGAGCAGAGGCAGAGAAAAAGAAAAGAGAGCAAGGCAGAGCATACGCGTGTTTTGGAAGGAAAATGGTTTACGGAAAATTTTTCCGTAAACCATTTTCCTTATTTTATGCTGCGATTTTCCGGTCAATTTACATAGATTTTCTGTTGACTTCGGTTTTACAGCGCCCCAAACGTCCGAAAATGCTGAAAACGTTTTACAGAAAACGTTTTACTTCCAAACAAACTGAGCCTAAGAGAAAAAGAGAGAGAAATGGGGAATAAGAGCTTGGCCAATGCAGGTAAAGTGAGTAGCAAATCGTGCCATGGGATTGAAAGAAAGATATAAATAGGAAAGTAGAAGTTTTATGACTTGCTGGGTCGGAGCGTAGACGAGCGAGCAGAGCTCAGGAAAGAGGGAAGCCCGTAATGGAGTAGTCAACTAGAAGTAGAAGACTGCTGGCCTGAGAGAAGGCGGCCTTTCTCAGGAAACATGGCCCAATTTTTCTTCTTTCTTTTTTATTTTTTTTATTTCGGGTAAGGAGGAACAAAGGAAAAATCAAGGTGTGAGTGCTATGTTATTTAAGAAATTGCCACCGTGTATTGATAAATAAATAAAAAATAAAACCTAAAACAAAAAATGCAAAAGATCCTAAGGTTGTTCTCAAAAACATGTTCTACACAGTAATTTTGAATCACCATTTTTAAGTTACAAAAAGAAAAAACAAATTTTCAAACATAACAAATTGGGAGGGAGTGACCCACTATCCATAAAAACCATGAAGTTACGGGTATAACACTTTAATTAAAATTTAATAATAATGTTGAAATGTCAAGTTGTGAATGATAATCAAGTGATGTAAATGGTGGGTCCAAACTTAATATTGTTGTGAAATTGTTATGAAAGTATTGTACTATTGTGTATTGTTCTATTTGTAATTTGACAATCAGCCGGACGAGAACCTAATGTACCTAACCTAAGTTTAACATACTTTTTATTTTCGAATGCTCTAATACTACTTTACTTTCTCTATTACGTATGGGGGTGGACTGTTGCACATATGTTTGGATTATCTACAAGATTAAAGTGCTATTGCGATTCTCATAAAAAAAAATGCTATTGCAAATGCTAGGGACTTTTTCATTTAAGGCTATTCAAAACAATTGTGATTATGTTACTGAAGCCCTTGCTGGCTTTTGCTAAAGAAAAGGAAGAGGCATGCATTTGGCTTGACGAATGCCCTCGCTTTCTCTTTTCCTTTGTGCAGATGGATTTAGTTTAAATAATATAACTATCAGCTTTGACTATATATAAATTTGAAAAAAAAAAAAAAAAAAAAAAGATTGTTTGCTTCATTGTTAGCTAATTTTAGGTCATTTTCAGAAAATCAGAACGTGCATGGGTTGAATAGAAATTACATGAACAACAGATAAAACCTAATAGACACTTATATTAGGATAAAACCTAGGAGTCAACAACACCTAGAATTCTTTGGTATCAAACACCAAAACCATTTTGTTAATGCAGTTGATAAAGACCTTTCTTGTATTCATGTTTAATTGGTTTTCTTTTAATGAAGTAGTTGGTTTATCAAAAAAAAACACCAAAACCATTTTTAAATAATCTGAATGATATAATCTAAATAATTTGAATTGAACTGCAGAACAGTGGGGGTCCTAAATAAGTTCTTTGAATAGGATCCCAAGTTATATAGAAACCTTAATTCAACTAGGAAAGTAAAGTAAAATAAAAATTACATTAATAAATTAAATTAAATTAATTGGGCCTAACTGGCAACCGGTCTCCATCAAGGTTGTCAAAATGGATCTGGATCGATTATGATGTGGAATCACGAGCCGATCATGTTAATAGCTAAATGGGTTTAAACTGTTGGGTTATTAAGTTATTGGGCCTGACTTTTCTTTCACTATTTTATTAGGCCGAACTCATTAAATAAAATAAAACCGCAAAAGTGTAATATAAAAACAAAAAATATCAGATCAGTTTTCAGCCCTAACTTCTCCCTAAAGCAACACAGTCCGAGAGGGAGGGGTCGACTTTTCGCCAAATCGAGGGAGACGAGGAGTTTAAATCATCAGCCAAGTAATGTGATTAAAATATCTAAACAATTTTTAATTAATCCGTATTCAATTAGTATTAATATGGACATTACGTCCATATTAACTATATACTGGTTTATATTTTTATTCGGAATAAAAGTGAAACCTGAAATTTGAAACTGGAAAGAAGTCATGTAAAATGTGTTTAATTGGAATGGATCTGGTCCTGGTGCGGAATTGGAAATTTTTTACTAGAAGACAAATCTAATTTTTATAAGTTAAATTCTTAAATATATTAATAATTATACATAATACTAATGGTTTTTTATTTTTTTGGCGTGTCACCCTTGGTACCCAACCAAGCAAACTAAGAACTCCGATGTATCCACTTATCGTTTACCACAATGGATCTTCATCGTTGGGGCATTAAGAGAGAGAAAACAATTTCGTTAAAGAGAAAAAGTTTATGCCGAAATGTAAAGGAAAAAAATATTTTATATTAGATGTTTACAAAAATGCCACTCAAAAAAGAAAATAAGAATAGAAAAAGTTAGGAATAATTTTCAAAAAACAAGTGCCCAACAAACCAACATGATTTGCCCACCTAAAAAAACACAAACTAACATGATGTGGAACCCACTATTTTTGATTTGCAAACTCAAAATCCTATTTTGAAAACAGGTTACCACACATTCTTTTTTTTTCTTTTTCTTTTTTAAGCAATTGTTAAACCATATTGTTAAAGATTTATTTATTTATTATCATGGTTTACAACACAACATTGAAGTTACTGGGTTCCTCACCATAAACAAAACCGTTCTTTTACCACCCATGATTTATTGTACCTTTTTTTAATTTAACTTTTCCATTTGTACATTCTCTCTTCTCATATAAATGATGACTCTCATTAATTAAATACATAATAAAATCTACTAATTATATAAAAATAGAAAACACACATTTAATATACTCTCAAAATATTATATCAGCAGGGCCGTCCCAAACTTTTTGGGGGCCTCAAGCCAAATCTTAAATTGGGGCCTTTTTTTTTTTTTTTTTTAACCATTCAATACTAAATTAAATTAATATCTATGATTTTTTTTACTAGAATTTCATTTTTCTTGCTCTTTTAGATGCAAAATTATTGATCAAACTTTTATAATTAATTTTCTCTAACATGTTCCTTTCAATTGATAAAATCGCTAATCCACTTAATCTTTCTTGTTGAACTATCACCTAATTTTTCTGTGATATTTTGTTTATTACTGGTAACAAATTTTTCAAGAGCTCCCTTTTGGGATTCAATCAATTTTTCTATTCTTTTTTTTTTTTTTTTAAGTTTTTGATGCCCAGATTCATATTTTCGAGGAGCCATATAGTGAAAAAAAAAAAAAATACTTTACAGCCAAAAAACAAATAACAGCCAAAACAACATGTAACAATACTACAATAGTACCTAACTAACAAGTAAAATTTAATAAAATTAAAATAGAAAAGTATAGAACAATAGAACCTGATTACGCTGCTTTATCCCGCTGATTTATCCCAATATTTACTGATCTATATAAGTTTAATACCTGCATAATGAATATCACAAATTCACAGTTGATTAAATCTTAATTTATAAATCCTAATTGCAAAGAAAAAAAAAATTATTCAAGAGGGTAAAGATTGATATTATTACCTATTTATGTGTTGAATCCAAATTTTGTAGAAGATTTCAAGACTCAAATCCTCAAATTTGAAGCCAAGAAAAAATAAAAAAGATATAATATTTATTGACTATTGTAAATTTGTAGTGAGAGAAATATGTAGAGAGAGAGAGTCAGAGAGAGCAATTCGTAGAGAGAGAGAGACAGCGAGAGCAATATGTAGAGAGAGAGTGAGAACAAAAGCCAAAATTCACTGGACCACTTGAGAGAGTCAGAGAGAAAAGTGAAGAAATTGAAGAAAGAAGAGAAAGAGACGTTGAGGGACAGAGGGAGTCAAGAAGTTCAGTGTCACGTGCGGTATAGAGAGAGAAAAAAAAAATCTTGTGTGTCACGTGTAGTATAGACTATAGAGAGAGAGAAAAAAAATCTAATTGAATTAAGTGGGCTGCTGCTGCTGGTATAACCATATAGAGAGAGAAAAAAATCTAATGTAATTGAGTACAGCTGGTGGGCTGCTGCTGGTGGTATGGAGAGAGAAAAAAAAATCTAATGTAATTGTATTAACTGGGCTGTTGCTACTGGTATAGCCGTATAGAGAGAGAAAAAAAAAATTTTGGGTAATTGAGTACAGCTGGTGGGCAGCTGCTACTGGTATAGAAAAAGAAAAAAAAAATCTTAGGTAATTGAATACAGCTGGTGGGTGGGCTGCTGCTGCTGGTGGGCTTGAAAAAAAAAATTAATTGTGTATTTTAATGGGCTGCTGCTGCTGGTGGTGAAAAAAAAAATTTAATTGTGTATTTTAGTGACCATTGATCAAAAGTGGGCTTATATATAAATGGGTTTTTAAAATTTTGGGGCCTTCCCAAAATTGAGGGCTTCAAGCCATTGCTTAAATGGCTTTAAGCTTGGGCCGGGCCTGTATATAAGCCTCATGTTGTTGATACACCGAATAAGCATTCAGTAAGCATTTAAATAGTTACCCACTCTGAACTCTCATTCCAAATCTTGACTTGGAACAGTATGAATTTGAGTGCTTAAAGACGATGATAGTTTCCTTTTGTCCTCTATATTCAGTGAAGAAGTTTCGTGCTCTCCAAGAAATATTGATGTTCCCCAAGCAATGTACGACTTGTAAAATAACATTTATTAATTGATACTCGTTCACTGTCACTAGGATTCTAGCCGTGTACTCAACTTTGGTTGAAATCACCTTTGAACCCAAGCTAAATCAACAATTTTGCTGTAATTTTCTTTCTTACACATAATTCTATGAAATTTGTCCCTTTAAAATAGCAAAGTGTCCTTTTACTGTTGCATAATGAAGTTTACTTGGCTCATTCATAAATATTGACATAAGGCTGACAGAAGGATAATATCCATGAGAAAGTATCTCTTATTTCCGAAATATCATATCACCACCGTGATTTGGTATTTCAATCCAATAAAGGGATGACACATGTATTAATAAAGCCAAGTCAACTTATTGCTACAACCTATACCAAAATGACAATTTAACCCCTCAAAATTTTCAAACCTCCTCCTCTTTCTCTCTCTTTTCGTCTCTGAAATTACAAAAAACCTTTTTTCATTCTCTCTCTCCCACGCCGACGCTCTCCTCTGTTATCTATCTCTCTTCGCCCCGACTGCGCAACCGGCACAACTTTAGTAGTTTTCGGCCTTTGATTTGGTTGGCGTCGCCTTTTCCGAAGCCTTTCATTCTGTCACTGCCCTCGCTCCTCTTTGCCATCTCTCTCTGTCACTGCTTGATTGCGCCACCGGCACAGCCACTGCTCAGCATCGCTTGTTTCAACAAACCGGCCTTTGTCTCTTCAGAGAACCCGAAAATTATAGAACCGCTTCTTCACTGATTCGTGAAGAAGTTGTGGTAGGATGATTGAAAAGAAAATGTTTGGGTATTTTACAGTTTTTTTCTTATTTCTAAGCTTCTTTGAGGTTTGCTCTTTAAATTTTTATATTTGGTGCTTACCTTAGCAAGCATTACTCATTTCTTGGACTTAGTTTCAATCTCTAAAGATTTTGCTATAGAATTTGAGAGATCTCTTGGTTTCTTGAGTATCTGCTATTGAATAAACCCAACTGCTATTTGTTGATGATACGTGTAAACAGCAACCATCAAGGATGGGATCTTATCTCATTGTTATCGTTAAGTTATGTTGAAGTTTACACAGTAAACAAATGAAAGAGAGAAAGCTTTTAGGAAAATGATAACAATGGAGAAAAAAAATGATTACTTTCTCATTGATTAATTAATACTCGATTACAAAGTAGTATACATACTAAGCTAATAAACCAGAAGCTTATAGAAGCTTTTTTACATTAACCAACTATTAACAAGTTCCAAATTACATGCTAACTAACTTAACAACTTGATGATTCATTGCTGACTGGACTGCCAGCTTGTTCCAGTTGGTCAATGATAGCACAACAGTTGGAGAAAAAAAGCTGCAATGCAGTAATGTAGCAGTGCAGTAATGCAGTCTCTCTGTTCTCTGTTTTAAGTTAATGAACAAAATGACATGTAGCTTATATTAAGTTGAGCTACATATCGTTTGTTTTTATCTTTAACAGGCCCCCTCAAGATGGAATAGGCTGATAAAGATCTAGCAAGTTCATCTTGTTGTTTAACTTAGAAAACTGTAAGAAACCCAAAGGTTTGGTGAGGACATCTGCCAGCTGATGATGTGTTGAAACATAAAAGGTCTTGACGCACCCTTCTTGAATTTTATCTCTAACTAAATGACAGTCAATTTCTATGTGCTTTGTTGTTTCATGGAAAACAGGATTTGAGGCAATGTGCAAGGCTGCCTGACTATCACAGAACAGTGAAGCAGCTTGAGGATGTGGTATTCTCAAATCCTTGAAGATTGATAGTAACCATACTATTTCACACATTGTCACTGCCATTGCTCTATACTCAGCTTCTGCAGATGATCTTGAGATTGTTGTTTGCTTCTTAGACTTCCAAGAAATCAAGGAATCTCCAAAGAATATACAATAACCAGTCACTGACCTCCTAGTGTCTGGGCATGAAGCCCAATCTGAATATGTAAAACCTTTGAGATGAAGTTCAGACTTGAAGAAAAGAACAAGCCTTTACCAGGGGTAGCCTTAACATATTGTAGAACTCTATATGTTGCTTGTAAGTGAGGCTCTCTAGACTGGTCCATATACTGACTCAACCTGTGCACAGCATATGTAATGTCTGGCCTGGTGAGTGTGAGATAAAGCAGCCTTCCTACAAGCTTTCTGTAGGTGCTTGGTTCCTGGACCAGCACACCTTCTGTTCTGGACAGGTTACAATGCTGCTCCATTGGGAATTTGGATGGCTTGCAACCCAGCATCCTTGCATCAGCAATAATTTCTAGTGCATACTTCCTTTGACTTAAGGAAATACCATTAGGAGACCTAGCAACTTCCAATCCTAGAAAGTACCTTAAATTTCCCAAGTCTTTGAGTTTAAATTGTTTATCTAGGAAGAGTTTCAAACTGTTGACAGCTTCCAAATCATTACTGGTAATTAGTATGTCATCAACATACACCAATAACACAGTAAAGGATGATCCACTTTGCTATGTGAACATGGAATAATCTGCCTTGGATTGCACAAAGCCATGTTGAATCAAGGTGGATGAAAACTTTTCAAACCACTGCCTGGATGCCTGCTTGAGTCTATATAAGGATTTATGGAGCTTGCAGACCATTTGTGAGGGACCCCTCTTGTTGTGAAATCCTGGAGGAAGGTCCATGTAAACCTTTTCATTCAACTCTCCATGGAGGAATGCATTATTCACATCAAGTTGAGCTATGTGCCCATTTTTTACAGCAGTCACTGCAAGCAACATTCTGACTTTGCCAAATTTGGCCACAGGAGAAAAAGTATCATAATAATCAAAACCTTCCTTTTGGGAATAACCCTTAGTCACCAATCTAGCTTTAAACCTCTCAATAGAGCCATCAACCTTATGTTTGATTTTATAAACCCACTTGCAGCCAATAAAGGTCTTATAAGAAGGTAAATGAGTGACAGACCAGGTATGATTGGCTTCAAGAGCTGCAAGTTCTGTTTGCATAGCATCTCTCCACTCGGATGATTTTACTGCTTAATGATAGAATTGAGGTTCTATATCTGTGGATATGGCTAAAACAAATTTTTTGAATTGAGGTGATAATTTGCAATAAGAAAAAGAGTAAGAAATGCAATGAGAGGTACCTGAGGATGAGAGTGCAGGGACCTTGTCTTTGGAAATTGAGAAAGCAGGAGAAGGTGAAGCAGCCAAGTTACAGTGGTAATCATGTAGATATCTAGGAGGATGAGATGATCTGGTTGACTTTCTGGTATTGACCATTGGATAAATGAGTGTAGGTGAGGCAGACTCAACTGGACAAGGGAGTATAGGTGAGGTAGACTGGACTAGATCAGATATAGGAACTATGGTGATGTCAGATATAGGTAATGCAGGTGATGGAGATGTGAGACTGTCTAGCATAGGTACTGCAGGAGAGACAGAGTCTATAGCTGGTGCAGAAAAATCAGAAGCTATATCTGATGTAGATGGGGCAGTAAAACCAGAAGCTATGACTGTGGATGCAGGTAGTAGATGTATATCAGGCTCATCAATATAGAAGGGCAGAACCAATGCAGCAAAATGGTCTATTTGTGAGGTTTTGGAATTGAGATTATGGAATGGAAAAATGTGCTCATGAAATACAACATCTCTAGAGATGAAAATTCTATATGTCATTAAATCCATAACTTTGTAACCTTTGAAACCATAGGGATACCTAAGGAAAATGCATTTGGAGGCTCTAGGATCAAATTTGGATCTGTTTTGAGCAAGAGTAGAAGCATAGCATAGGCATCCAAAAACTCTAAGGTGAGAGTAAGTGGGTTGGGTGTTGAATAGCAGTTCAAAAGGAGTTTTATGTTAAAGAACAGAAGAAGGGGTTCTGTTTATTAAGTATGTGGCTGTTAGAATGCAATCACCCCAATATTCTAATGGAATATGGGATTGGAACTTTAGGGCTCTTGCAACATTTAGGATATGTTGATGCTTCCTTTCCACAACAGAATTTTGTTGTGGAGTAGCAACACAGCTAGTGTAATGCATCACACCTCTTGGACCATAAAAGGTAGGCATGACAAATTCTCTAGCATTATCAGTTCTAATGGCTTTAATTTTGGAATGGAATTGAGTTTCAACCAAAGCAAAAAAAGATTGAACCAGATTTCTTGTTTCATTTTTGATCTCATGAGGAAAACCCAAGTACACCTTGTGTGATCATCCACAATGGTTAGAAAGTATTTAAAGCCATCAGCAGTTGAGAATGGAATTGGTCCCCATACATCACAGTGGATTAAAGCAAATGAAACAGAAGGCATTTTATTATGTATAGAGAATGGCAAACGTTTTTGTTTAGCCAAAGGACATACAGGACAATGATTATCATGATCATCTACATTACAAGATGTGCAGAGATCAGATATAGAGTTTTTGAGGAATTGTAAACTTGCATAGGATGCATGACCTAGCCTATTGTGCCACAATTGAAGGTTTGAAGACCTATTATTGATGGACCTATGTACAAATGACTTATGTATAGAAGAAAAAGACTTAGAGCTTGGAGATATCTCATGAGCACACACAAGATCTTGGTGCTCCAGAAGGTATAAGCCTTCTTTTTCCTTACCCCTCCCAATCAGTTTCCACTTGACAAGGTCTTGAATGAAACAAAGGTTAGACAAGAAGAATATGCAACAGTTTAGAGATAAGGTAAGTTTGCTAACTGAGATCAAATTGAAAGAAAATGTTGGAACACATAACACATCAACTAATATGAGAGATTCTGAAACTTGGACAGTACCTATGTGTGTTGCTAGAACAGATTCTCCATTAGGAAGCTCTACACTAGTATGAATTGTAGAAGTAATTTTAGTGAACAACTTGGTGGAATGGATCATATGGTCAGTGGCTCCTGTGTCTATGACCCAGGTGCCATTAGAATAAGCATTTTTGTTCACAAGTTTAGTGGAAAAAACAGTGTGTTTAGGATTATGCAAGATTTGAGAGTGATGAAGTATACCTGAGAAATTGGGGGAATGAGCTATGGCAGTGGTTGCTTGATGATTGGAAGTGGAGGCTTCATTACTCATCTGAGAATTGAGGAATGAGATCAATTGTTGGCACTGCTCAGAGGTGATAGGCAGTGGTGCACTGCCTTGATTCCCCATGCTAGAGATAGTGACTTGGTTGGCTGCAGCTCTGCCTCTTGGTTTGTACCCTGGTGGATATCCATGAATTTTATAGCACTTCTCAACTGTGTGGCTTGTGATTCCATAGTGAGAGCATACTGGACTCTCCTTCTTACCAAAATTCTTGTTTCCTCCATAGGGCTTATAATTGGTAACAGCAAGAGCTGTTGATCCAGATTCAACACCATGCAGCATTGGACTAGAACTGAGTTCTCTTTGCCTTTCTTCTTGTGAAACTAAGGCAAAAACCTTATTGATTGAAGGCAAAGGCTCCATGAGAAGGATTTGGCCCTTTACACTAGCATAGGAATCATTCAAACCAACAAGAAATTTCATCACATACTCATAGTGTTGGTAATCCAATAGAACCTTCAAGGCTCCACAGTTACATGCTGGTATGGGACGAAAGTTAATGAGTTCATCCCAAAGTGCCTTGAGCTTGGTGTAGAAAGGTACTTACTGAGCACTTGATCCTGACTCAGTGAGGCAATAGCCTTCTGCAATTGATAGACTCTAGGTCCATTGCTTTGTGTGAACCTCTCTTTGAGGTCCTGCCATACTTCAAAAGCTGTATCAAGATAAATGACACTGGCAGAGATCTCTTTGGACAGAGAGTTGATGATCCATGAAAGGACCATTGTGTCACAACGTTTCCAAGAACTATACTGAGGTGAAATTGGCTCCATAGGTTTGATAGTGCCATTCACAAAACCAGCCTTGTTCTTGGCAATCCAGGCCATGGTCATAGACCTCGACCATGTTTGATAATTCTCTCTAGTGAGGGCTTGAGTAACCAATGAAAGACCTGGATTGTCTCCATTGTTGAGCAAACATGGATTAGAATCATCCATGAATCCAGCAACAGGAGCAGTAGGAGGTGCTGGTGTCTCATTGGAGCTTAGTGGTGGAGTTTTTGCGGAATGAGTTTCTGTATGAATTGGAGCAATAGGCTCAGATTGCTCTGATACCATGTTGAAGTTTACACAGTAAACAAATGAAAGAGAGAAAACTTTTAGGAAAATGATAACAATGGAGAAAAAAAATGATTACTTTCTCATTGATTAATTAATACTCGATTACAAAGTAGTATATATACTAAGCTAATAAACCAGAAGCTTATAGAAGCTTTTTTATAGTAACCAACTATTAACAAGTACCAAATTACATGCTAACTAACTTAACAACTTGATGATTCATTGCTGACTGGACTGCCAGCTTGTTCCAGCTTCATTGCTGACTGGACTGCCAGCTTGTTCCAGTTTGTTCCAGTTGGTCAATGACAGCACAGCAGTTGGAGAAGAAGAGCTACAATGCAGTAATGCAGCAGTGCAGTAATGCAATCTCTCTGTTCTCTATTTTAAGTTAATGAACAAAACGACCTGTAGCTTATATTAAGTTGAGCTACATATCGTTTGTTCTTATCTTTAACAAGTTATCTCCATCTGTTTGTTACCAAGTTATTAGGATTTAGGAGTCACCGGTAAACTATTTTCTTGTTAAAGATGGTTCTATGAACATTAAACTCTGTTTTAACCTTTTCATTCTTTTTAAAAAATAAATAACACAAACCTCCTTTCAAGTTTTAGATGAATAATTCTTAAACTGTTAAAATGAACTTCTCTTTTTTCACTATCTTTGTTAGGACAAGTTTATCAATAATTTGTTTTAGATTTTTTCTCTATTGAATATGTGATGTACATGAAAAACATATATAGGTTGTACAGGCCTTTACAAATTACAGGGAATATTCAAAACTTAAGGAATTACTTAATGCGATTGCAGTAGTACAGGATTACATATGGAGAGGAGTGATCAATGGTTGATTTGTCTGTATGAAATCCACGGTCTCTTGACAGATTGCTCCTGGTTGGATTTCCATAATGAGATGGTTTGACTTGGTTTGTTCATGATTGATGGAGTCTATATATGGAGAATGGGTTGCTGTCATTCCCGTAGTATCAGTTCCTTAACAGTTTTTTGGTTGAGTATTTACAATTTAATAATTAATATTATTCGAATGGGAACAAGCATGGGTCTTTGGATGATATTGGTGATGAAGAGTCTGGAAAATTTTGATGAATTGTGTGACAGAAATGGATATCGATGAATTGTCTAATGAAATGAAAAGCCTAGGATGTTGATGATGAAGAATCTATGATACTGTGGGAATACACATGGGTCTATGGTTGTTGGAGAAATTATTCAGTCCACCAAGTGAACCAGCCTAATGGTCCACCCACCCAATAAATAACTGCCACGTATTTAAATTTATTGACTTGTTCCACGTCAAATAACAAACAAAATCTAGAGACCAAAATACCTTAACAAACAGATACGGCTTCCACCTACAACACCATCGTGGCCACAAGCCATCACCGTTAACACCACCACAGCGAGATCCAAATCCCAGCTCATAGTCTGATTCCTTTACCCTTAAAACACTATCAGACTAATGAGATCCAACATTTTTTGAATCTCTTTTCTTCTCCATAATCTCACAACAAGACCCAAAATGAAAACATAGCAAAATAATGCACAAAAAAAAAAACCCATTAGCCCATGTTTGCTTACCAAGAAAGAGAACATAAGAAAACAACATAACATCAAATTAAAAACAAAACTCCATCAACCTATCAGATCCAAGACTTCTCTTTTTCCTCAGTATGTAAAGGGTTGTTTGTAAAAGATCCAAACTTCTGTTTGGTTACCGAGAAAATGAAGGAAAACCGTAACGGAAAGTTAAATGGGAAATTTAAAAATAAAAACTCACTAATTGTGTTCTTTTGTTTTGTTGCAAAGGAAAAGTAACCCAAAAAAATCAATATCACAAGACAATCGTTATAAACCTTTTCTTTTGGCAACTGTATCTCCATTGAACAACTCCTTCCACAACCACCAAGTCACCATACATCGCAGTGGGTTTTTTTAGTTGATAGGTCGATCACGTCTATGGGTTTTTTGGCTGGGTTTCGGTACCAGCGAAAGGGGAGGAGTTCATGGCGGTCTTGGCTAGGTACGACTTGAAGGGCCTGGGTTTTGCTTTGTTGACGATGGGTTTTGGCTGGGTTTCGGTGCCGAAGAGGGGGATGGGGTTCAATGGTGGGTGGTGTTAACGGTGGGGTTCAATGGGCTGGGTTTTGGTTGATCTACGGTGTGTACGAGGGTGGTGGCTTGTGGTGGTGTTAACGGTGATGGCTTGTGGCCACGATGGCGTTGTAGGTGGAAGCCGTATCTGTTTGTTGGGGTATTTTGGTCTCTAGATTTTGTTTGTTATTTGACGTGGAACAAGTCAATAAATTTAAATACGTGGCAGTTATTTATTGGGTGGGTGGACCATTAGGCTGGTTCACCTGGTGGACTGAATAATTTCTCCATCAAAATTGACCACTTATCATCTTTAAAGATACTAATTTAAAGTAGGACTTATCCTCAGAAGACCACTATCCTTCAAGTATTGAAGCTCTGTCTCATACATAGAAGCTTTGCTCTAAGGAAATTCTACATTAAAATAGTCAAATTTGAAAAACATTCTTAGAACATTCACGAAGAATGCAAAGAACGGAGAATTTGCAAACAAGCCTAAGGCTTAGAAATTCATATGGAAGTTCGTCGTGGACTAAGTTTAATCTTAGAAACATGCTTTTTGAAGCCCTCGAATCAAAGTCATCTTTGAAAGTTAAGAATTAGAGGAACAATTTCTTTTGTAAAGAATTCTCAAAGAGACTGCATTCTATAGTCTACACTGATATTGAAATATTCCATTCTAATGTCGGAACGGTCACTGGAACACAATTGACAACTTTGATTTGACTTGTTTTAGGGCTTCTTTGTTTATTGTACATTTTTTTAATGAACTTTATTTGCATGTAAATTTATTTATTTAATCAGAACAAGCAAATGATAATCTTGCTATCCTGGACCTCCTGGTTTTTTCTCCACCATTGTACTTCATGAAATCATAAAAATTTTCACAAAAAAACGTAAAGTAAAATAAGAATCTTGATGGTCATTTACTTTTAAGTCGAGTTAAAATAAGAATATTCATACATATATATATGCAAAGATTTAAGTTTTTATTTATTTTTTCGATTGGTAAAAACTAAAAAAAATTGGTAAAATGTTTTTGTTCATATAAAAATATTATTGTATTTTAAGAATACTAATTGAAAACTAAAACTATATTTCTATTTTAATTAGTGCTATGTTAAATTAAGGGTGGTAAAACTAAGTTGCTTATCTTTCCTAGTTAATCACCTGTCTTCTTTATATGAAAAATAAAACCTAAAACAAAAAATGCAAAAGATCCTAAGGCTGTTCTCAAAAACATGTTCTACACAGTAATTTTGAATCACCATTTTTAAGTTACAAATAGAAAAAACAATTTTTCAAACATAACAAATTGGGAGGAAGTGACCCACTATCCATAAAAACAATAAAGTTACGGGTATAACACTTTCACGAAAATTTAATAATAATGTTGAAATGTCAAGTTGTGAATGATAATCAAGTGATGTAAGTGGTGGGTCTAAACTCAATATTGTTGTGAAATTATTATGAAAGTATTGTACTATTGTGTATTGTTCTATTTGTAATTTGACAATCAGTCGGACAAGAACCTAATGTACCTAATCTAAGTTTTACCCTTATGTAATTTGCCAAAAAATAAAAAATAAAAGAAGAAGAAGAAGAAGAAGTATTTTCGTTACTTGGGCTTTTACAGACCCAATTGCTTGAGGCCCATCCAAAAAAAACTGCTCTGTTGGTGAAAACCAAAAGGTCCAAAACCTTCACAAGGTGTGCTCAGCTGAACTTCCCAATTTAGTAGAGTTGCTTGGCAGTTCAGAATTCAGATTTCAGAAGTTACATTCACACTTTCACAGACGCTCAGCAGTCAGCACTGCATTAATCAATTATCATTCGCATTACAGATTTTATAAAACTGTGTTTGTTTTTTCTTAGTATTAACAAAATGCCAAGGGAGAAAAGCCCCGGCTTGAAAATCCTCTGGCTCTGGACCCTCGGCACCGCCGCCAGTACTCTCTCTCTATCTCTCTTTCCCTCTCTTTTCTCTTACATATACACATATAACATGTCCTTATATCTGACCATTTTGTCTTGCAGTACTGGTTACGACTGTGGTACGGACAAGGCTGAGGGACATGGACTCCTTCATGAACGCTCAACAACAAGATCAACAGGAACCCATTTCCTCTGATGTGCTTCTAGTGGACATGGTGCCGGAGTCTGAGGATGTTGTGCGAGAAGAAAGATCATAGGTTTGGTTTATTTGTTGGAATTCATAACGTTTTGGTTTGTCTTTGATGGGTTTGGAGGGTTAAAAAAAGAGTGTGTGCTATGTGTTTGTTGAATGTTCTGAATGAAAATGTGAAAATCCCATTTGGGGCTTATTTATAAAAATGGTTCTCTCATCAAGGATTTCACTGTGGTAGTTTAATGTGTGATTTGGGTAATTCTAGATTGTGTAGTAAAGAAATTGAATATTGGAAGAGTTTAAATTCTTCAAGAACTTCTTGTAAAACATTATATTTACACCCTTCAATAATGCTTTGTCACATCAGTCTTTTTTTTTTTTTTTTTTTAATTAAGACAAAAAAAAATTTCGCACTAAATATAATTTTAATCTAACCCAGTTAGCCATAGTAATTGGTATGAAATGGACCTGATCCGGAAGAACAAACCCGATTCACCAGCCAATTTCACCCTCACAACAATAACTATCTCTTGGACGTCATGCTTGCTGTCTCAAAAGTACTATGCCCAGATGTTAGAAACTACACAAAACAATCAGCAAGCTTTAACTCCCACACCACATGTTACATTCACAGCAACAAATAGCTATATAATACATATCTCTACCTAATGTCCAATTATGGTTGCTATCTTAGCATCACTTCTAAAATGATCAATCAAGCACTAATACAACACAATCTTCCCACCCAGTAAACACAATGAATTAACAACAGGCTCATTGACCACCTAAACCTCCCAATTCTATCCTTCCAAATGTGATGTCACAGCTTGGGATACTCTCCCCTGGTCCTTCTTCCTATTCCGCTGAATCCACTTATCATAAAGAATTTTATCCTCTTTAAACCACTTCCCTTCTTCACTCTCCTTCAATACCCTCAAGGTCTCCTTGACCTTTGCCTTGTGATCACCGCCTACGCTCTCCAAATCATGCCACAAATCACTCCACACCTGCTCATTCCTCAACCATTCAACCCTCTGCAATGCCTCATTTTGTTTTAATTCATCTCTTTGAGTCTCTTCTCCATGATTATAGATTAAATCATGCATGTGCTCTGCATCTAGGTGTAGTGATTTCAAGATTACAGTAAGCAGTAAACATGATGTAGAGGGGATTATTGTTGCTATGAGGGTGAAATTGGTCAGCGAATTGGGTTATATTCTTGTGGGTCGGGTCCATTTTGTACAGAATCTACAGATTACCATGGTTAACCGAGCTAGAAGAATTGAGTTTGGTGTGGTCAAGAGCTTTGTAGTTCAATGACATTTCCCGGTATTTTTTTTATGAGAACTAGGGTTCGAATCCCTTCTCACACACTAGTTGTAACAATTCAAAAAAAAGAAAAAAATTGTGTTTGGTGGGGAACTATTCATCTATTAAACATTCAAACAGTAATTGCCTGTCATTTCCTACCATTGAGCTGCATGGCAACACTTTTCACAAGTTGTGTAGGAGACAGTTGAAAAAAGAGAAACTTGACAGTTCAATATTGAAGGAATGTGAAGTCTGTGTTTAGTTAAGTGAGGAGGTGATTGCAATATTCTAGGTCTAGCTTTTTTTGGGTGAAATAGACATCTTTCAGTCGCTATCTCTGGAGAGCATCTATCTGACTTGTATAGGAAACTCAAAAGGTCTCAATAATAATCACTGGCCCATGCTATTATGAAAACAAAAAAAATGAAAACAGAAATAGACTAAATAGTATTAGTATTACATATATACATGATGCAATGAACACTGTACAAAAGTTTGAGCAAAATCAAAATTTCTTACACACATTTCAGCTCTCCAATATCATTTTTGGCCTGTTCAAAATAGCTTGGGGGCATGCAAGCATAACTTACTGGAATTTATCAAATTTGGCCAGGGACAGTTCTTGGGCATGGACGGTGTTAGATTTCACAGCAAGAGCAAACCTAATTAAAAGGTTTGCAAGGATATTTATTTAAATTTCCTTTGGATCGACCACCATATCAAAGGAGCGATCATTATTTAAGAGCCATGCACTGGGGAAAGGATACTTCTTCTTCAAGTAGTTATGACTGCAATGGATTTAAGACAATGGTAGACTGGGAATCCAGTTTCCCTCCCTTTATTGTTTTTAGTATTGAACTCCACTGAATAGCCCATGCAGAAAAATCGAAATGCCTATCTTGATTGATCTTCTTTGAGTTTGTCGGCATATTTGGTTCTTGCCTAGGTGCATCTGATTGGCCAGATCACCATATATGTGAAAAACTCAAGTCTTGATAACAATTTGAGTACCAAAACCAAAACTGGTCAGGTGTTTTGGACCTTTGGTGCTGGATATGATATAGGGTCACTTAGGCTAGTTGTTATTATGTCATGATTTGATGAGTCACTCTCTTAGTTCCCCATAATTTTTTTTTTTTGGCAAATTCACTCTGCCCAACCAAGGTTCAAGTCGGGGGAATTAGCCTCTATAAAATTGGGGGTAAAGTTGTCTACCAAGTAGTACCAATAACCTCTTCCAAATCAAGCAATCTTGTGTGTTGGATATGACTTTTCTTTTTTTATAGCTTGGTTGCGTAATGACAATGACAATGACACAAGACAGAAGCTCTAGTAAGCTCTAATACCAATTTTGACGTAGGATCTTCAGAAATTCAATATTAAATTAGTGTTCTTGAATCTTGATAATATCTTGAATGATCCTTGAATGAATAGGGTTTGATGTTCAAGGGTTTAGGTAATAAAGATCAAAGTTTGGATGAATATTGAGGGAATTTCATGGTTTGGTGTTAAAACAGTGAAGCATTTTTTCTGCTAAAAGAATCTTACAAAATATTTATGTAGAATAATGTGCAGCTCTTTAAGCCTTTTTTCAGACATAAAATAATAATTATTATTAACAACGTAAATCATGATACAACAAAATCACCCTAAAGAGCCTGAAGCAAATTCAAAGCAAATCATGATACCACTACACTTTGATAAGTCTTAACATACCTTTAGGAAGGAACCCTTCAAAATATATATGACATACCCTTCGGCGCAACTCAAGAGCAGCGGAATTAGCTTCTCTATAACACCAAATAAAATATCCTCGATTGGGGGCTAAGTATCAACTAAAAAATTATTTTCCATTCAAGAATGAGAAAAGAAAAGACACCGAATAAATGTTTCTTAATGCATTTATTTTGACTCAATCATCTCTCAAAATTAATTTGTGATAGAATAGCTTGGTTTCTAATGTAAGCTAATTAAATTTTGTTGTTGATTAACCTGATAATCACATATTTGCAAATCCAATCTGAGATCACACATATTTAATTGATCAATAAGTCTAGTGGTATAACATTTTTCATAATTTAAACTTTTTTTTTTTTGTTGAGAAAGTCACAATTTTAATATAAGATGTTGTGATTAGTACATAATAAAATTGGTGTTAGTTGTAGACCCAAATAAAAGTGATGTTACCCACTTACTCTAATTAGAACTTGTCAATTTAACAAGTTGTGAAATTGTTGTAAAAAAAATTGTGTCCTAACATTCTATAACATGAGAGGGAGAGAGAGAAAACAAATAAAATAAGAAGACAAAGTAACAAACATAAATTAAAAAAAAAAAAAACTTTTTAAGCAAATCTCAACCTTTTTTAGCTTAATAATATGCTCTTTTGAAAATTATTTTGCAAAATAGCATTGTTTCAAAATATTTGGAAATAAGCATTTTCTGAAACTCGTCTCTTGAAGTGGAAATCATATCATTTGATTCTAATAAGACTGATGTGACATATTTAACGTGGATGTTGTTCACCTGAAAATCATGTCATTAAGAGATGAGTTCTACTTAAAAATTGAAAAACGTACCTTCTATGCTTAGAACACGGAACTTATCTCTTCAAGAGACGATTTCCACTAAAACCAAGAGACAATTCCTTGTTCTAAGACTAGAGGGCATGTTTTTCAATTTTTAAGTAGAACTTATCTCTTGAAAACATGATTGATTTACTGGAGACATAAGCCATATCATATTTAGCCACATCAACCTTATAGCATCAAAATATTTTTCAAAGAATGCTATATTACCAAATATTTTTAAAAACAATGTTATTTAGCAAAAAAGATCCTCAAATCTCTGTATTGTCAATGCTGATTAAACCTGTCTCCAAGACTCCAACCACTTGGTCCTCTTCACAAGACTATAACACGTCAAGATCAAGAAGAAGTGAACAAGTGAAACATCCTCTTGAATATTTCTCGCAACCACGGCTAACAGTAACAGAGAACCATGCTTCTCAATTGCAGCATCACAGTTTCGTTTGATAAATTCCAAAGGAGGCTTTCTCCACTTTGCGGCATGCCTAGCCAACCATGAGTTAGTCACTCTGTATTTACCACGTAACTTGTACACAAATACTATCTGATCTTTTTTTTTTTTTTTTTTTTTTTTTTTAACCTTGGGTGTTCGGAGCGTTCCGTAGATATGCGCACCTCGACTAATCCCAGGGGGACACGCAACACCCTACTTAGCACGTGTACCCAAATACTATCTGATCTAGTGAGGAAAATCCAAGCCATTTCTACATTCATATCCTTAATAAAAAAAATTCAATTGCCTAAAAGCCAAACCGCCTTCTTTCCTCGGTCTACAAAGATCATCCTAAGCCTTTTATAATATAATATATATATATATATATATATATATATATATATATATATATAATATATATATATATATATACTTGTTTTTATTCTCTTTTACTTGGACTCCGCCAGAATCTATGAACAATATAGTTCATTTGGTCACACATTGGCAGGTCCCGAGATTTGGGTTTCTCAAGTCTGTCTTAAGTTTGGTTGCTTATTTATTATTAAATATTTAAAAAACAACATAAAAAATACAATTTTTTAATACAAAATTAAGGTTAACATTGTGTTTTTAGCTTGAATTACATAAAAAAGAAAAAAAGCAAAATGTAATCCCGGTTATGGTGCTTTATAATTAGCATGATCCGACTCGAAGAAAACAACTTATCTTTGCATTTTTTGAAGCAAATTCAATCAAAGAAATCCAAACTAATATCTATTTAATATTATTATATGTCTAATAATTTTTTAAAAAAAATTCTTAGTGTTAATAACAAATAATATATATATATATATATATATATAACACAGTTGTATAAATCACAAAAAGTAATACAAATAATAAATTAAAAGTCATAAAAACCATTAAATAAATATTGGAACACACTACACAACAACACAAAACAATGGCTTGTCTCGCTGCCCCCCACAAACAAAAGCACATAGATAGTTGTCACATCCATGTGTAGGAATTTTATTTTCAAACAAATCAGTAAAATCACATAGTAGACCGATCTAGAAAAATTATGTATACACAAACACTCCCATTAAAAAAAAATATTCACACAAATACTTAAACACACACATATAACTCATTAAAAGACACAACACTCCCATAAAAAAAAATTATGTATACTAATAAAAAAATTTCTTTTATATATACTAACAATTTTTTTTCACTTGTTAGAGCATTCTTATCAGACTGAGTATTTGGGCGAAAACAACAGAAAATAGGGAGGAGGCAGCAAAACCATGCACCATCAGCCTCCCCAAACTATTGAAAACCCGTAGTTGATGAACAGTAGCTCGTCCAACTTAAGGAGCTACTGTTCATCCTTCGGGGAATAAAAAAGATTTCTTTCTCTCTCTTGCAAGCTTTATACCGCGCCAATAATAACGGAAACCACAACAACAACACAGTAACAGATCTAAATCTTCAATACCCCAAATAGAAAAAAAAAAAAATGATGAACAGTAAAAGAAAAAAGAAAAAAAAATGAGAAAGAAAAATACAGGTGAAGTAGCAGTAACAGCAAAGATGGAGGCTCAAAACGAAAAATGGAGGCTCAAAACAATGGAGGCTCAAAACCAAAAAAAAAAAATAAAATCACACTGCTGAGAAAGAAAGAAAGAAAGAAAATGAAGGGGGAGACGCTGAGAAAGAAAGAAGAAAAAAAATGAAGGGGGAGACGCTGAAGGGGGAGACGTGAGAAAGAAAGAAGAAAAAATGAGGGGGAGACGCTGAAGAAAGAAAGAAAGAAAGAGAAAGGAGAAGAAAAAGTGGGAGGGGGTACGTGGGTGATGGGGAAAAAAAGGAGAAAAAAAAAAGAAAAAAGAAAAAGAGGAGAAGTATACGTGGGTGGAGGAGAAAAAAGGAAAGGAAAAAAGAAAAGAGGGAGAATATGCTACGGGTGTATAGAAGGAGGATAGAAAAAAAATGAGAAAAGTTGGTATTTTGAAAGTTGTGAAAAAATAAATAAAATAATAAGAATATATTAAAAAATAGAATAGTAAAGTTAGAATAGGGAGTCTGATACAGTGGTGCTTTAGCTAAACTAACAAAAGTGAGTTTTTTAGAACCCAATTGGCAAAAAAAATGAGGCTGATGAGAATGCTCTTATATGGGATAAGCCAAGGTTATGGGGCTTACCATTTGGTATACACAAAACTATTTAAAAAAAAAAAAAAAAAAAAAAAAAAAAAAAAAAAAAATTCACACATTTAACACTAACATATATCTCATTGAAAGGCGACACACCATCAAAAATAAAATAAAAATTGTATATTATATATATACTATTTTTTTTTTTTTTTTATGTATACTATTTTTTTTCTTTTTTCATTTGTTATCCCTTTGAGGGGATTGCCTAAGCCTAAGGGCTTGTGAGGCTTACCCCAGGCCAGCTATGGTTACACAACTAGTTAGGAAGTTTAAAAGTGGACATAGTGTAAACTGCTATTTTCTGTGAGATAAAGGAAATACTTAAGATTTATTCTTAGTTATAATCATAGGCAGGTACATAATCGATATTTTATCTCTGAAAGGTCAAAGGATGAATAAAAATATTTATCATTCAAGATTCAAAACTAAATTAATACATAAAAATTCAAACTAACATCAATTTTTAATTATTAACAAAATATAAACAAGAGAAAAAGAAAAGACACAACTATTGGTGGACTCCTGAGGATACTACCACTTATTTTGTACTTCATTTCTCTAATGCATTTCCATTTTTACACACAAAAAAAATAGGATGGTGTAGAAATAAATGTTCTTGATGGTTTTTCTACATAGTTTTAACTTAAAGTAGCTTTATTATACTTTGATTCATGATCATCTACTTATGCTTAACTAATCTCTGAAAAGTTTGATTCTTTTCATTTCCATTGCCATGCCTTATTGTTCAATTCAATAGAAAAATTAGTGCTTTTATAAAATTTTGTAGAGCTCGAAAAAGTGGCACCAAGGGGAAGCGAGTCGTGTAAGAAGTATTCATATAACGATTGGAGCACATTTAGTATGTGCTAAATGATGTGTCAATTTGTTAGGAATCCGATTGTTCCTAACTTCAATCACTCAATTACTTTATGATTCTCACCGATTTAGTAGCTCTTCGAGGGAGCTATGACCTCTAGTGATCAATTAGAGATGATCAATCTCCAAGAACTAAAAAGAACTAAGAAAGCTAAAGAAGAAACTGAAGAGAGAGCTAATAGATTCTCATTGATTGATTTGCAAGAATGAAATACAATGTATATATAGACTCGGCTTTGCATGGCCAACTAGCATACTTGCAACTCATTGGCTACTCTAGATCTTAACTAACTAGGTACAATCCTAGATATATAGCTCTAACAAATAGGTATAACTAGGGATAGCCATAGTCTAAAGAACTTTGTACAAGTCTCCAATGCACACTCTAACAAACTAAGTAGCCCTTTAAAGCTTTTAACAAATGTAGATAAAATTACAAGTAAATGTATAGAAAATGAACATAGACCCGACACAATTGTTTGGGGTTCTTATCACCATTACACGTTGGCTAGCAAGATAGTTATACTGTAGAAGGATTTTAAATATAGAGAAATTATCACATGCTTGAAAATTGGCTTCTCACACTAGTAGAGAGTGTACGTCAACTATTAGGACAAGTGTCTTAGGAAATCAAGGCAAGCACGGAGTGAGGCTTAATGCAACTCTTGGTGGGTAATTATAAAATACTCCGGGAGTGCATTAAATATATACTTCCTCCTCTCACATAAGTGGTGAATCCCGTTAATTAAATGCATGGTGAGACTCACAACTTATCTGAGAAGAGGGAATGCGCATTTACTGTACTCTCAGAATATTTTATAATTTTCCTTCTTAGTAATCGTCGAGCCTCAGGTATAAACAATGCTCGCACTTCAAGAACGAGACACATACAACCTGTACTGTATTTGTTTATCCTTGTGTTTTTCTTTGTGGATCATGATTAACCTTAGCTTGTAGTTAACTATTACTTTAATGCAAGTTAGTTTTTTTCTCATTGTAATTTA